>APFE030490894.1:72206-141021 GCA_000404065.3 Pinus taeda | reverse complement strand
TATATAAAGCAAATGTATTGTATAGAAATGATATTTGATTCTCATAAATGAGGTTCAATAAAAATATTATTAAGTGAATTTTTTAATCTTAATTTCAATAATAGATTGAGTTTCAATACTAATAAATTTTCAAGGTATTTTAGATGCCCATATATTCTTAAAAATTAATTAAATAACTTGCAGAATGAAACAATCTTATGAAAAAAAATGATGAATATACATAATAGATTTAATTTTTCGACTTAATTACTATCGAAAATAAAATTATAAAAACTTTATGTTATAAAAATTTTAAAACTTAAATTGATAAAAACCAAATATTATGAAAACCTAATATCTTAAACCTAAAAAATTAAATACTATAATTATAAAAACCAAAACATAATTTATCAACTATATTGAAAACCGTAAATCATAAAATCTTAATATATATATAATAATAAAGATAGTTTTAATTTCTTATTATTAAATAATGTTAATGTAATTAATGTAATAGTTTATATAATAATTTAATAAAAGTTGTTAATAATAATATTTAGTTTTATTTGATTAATATAATATTTAAGTAACCAAATTTTAACAATAATATTATTCTATAATACTATTTTTTAATTAATTATATTATTAATATAAAATAGAAAAATTGATACTTGGTTAACATAAATTATAAAATCTTATATTTAAAAAATTAAAAACTTTAAAATAATAAAAAAATATTATAAAATCCTACATATCATTAAAAACTTAAATAATTAAAGTTTAAAACATCTAAACAATAAAACTTAAAGCTTATGATTTATTCAATTGATATTTAATAATTTAAATATAACCTTTTTTCAAATATTAATAACTTAAAATTTTAAAGTTTTATTGCGACATTTACGAATTGTATTTTGTTATTCTTTCAAAACATTGAATTGATCCTATTAATTTAAAATATTATATTAGTAATTACTTTCTATTATTAAATATGTTGATATAATTAATTTAATAACATTAACCTTGGATATCTATATTCTAATATCTATCTATATATATAAAGATATATTAATTATTATGTTATATCATTAGCTATCAATATTAATATGAAATAGTAAAGTGTGAAATTATGTCTCTTTTTTGGAACTAGAATTTTAATGATTTTATTTATCACTATTAAATAAAATTATAATATTGTAAATATATAAAGCAAATGTAATGTAGAGAAGTGATATTTGATTGTATTGAATAAAAAAATTATTAGCTGCTATTTTTTAATTTTAATTGTAATTGACTTCAATGGTAAATTGAATTTCAATAATGAGAAATTTTCAAATTAATCTGAAAGAATTTATCAAAATTAGTATGGATCACAAAAGTCTAAATCAAAAATTTTCAACATGTTTTACATGCCCATATATTCTTAAAAAATAATTGGAAAACTTGGAGAATGAAGCAATCCTATGAAAAATGATGAATATACATTGCAGATTTAATTCTTTCAACTTAATTATTGTGAAAAATAAATTATTAAAACCTTTATTATAAAATTTAAAACTTTAATTGATTAAACAAAATATTACAAACTAATATTATAAAAACCTGATAGATTAAAATTATAAAAGCTAAAATTTTAAAAATCCAAACCATTCACATTTATCAACTTGATATTTAATAATTTAAATATTAATTTTATATTCAAACTTTAAAATAATAAATGATGCATCACATTTATGAATGGATATTATATTTTATTATATATTTTTGTTTTTTTTTTATATTGAATATTTGATATTAATTAAACTATTAATATATAATTATCTTTTTATTATTAAATATGTTTATGTAATTAATTTTATAAAATTGTTGTTGTTGTTGTTGTTGTTGTTGTTGCTGCTGCTGATGCTATTTAAGTTAATTCTAAAGTGTGAAATATTAGTTATTTCCTCTAATTTTAATGATTTTTTACATCAATACAATTAAAACTACAATATTGTAAATATATAAAGAAAATGTAATGTAGAGAAACGATATTCTATGCTCAAAAATTAGGTTAAAGAAAAGAATTTTAAAGATTTTTTACAATAAAATTAAAATTACAATATGCAAATGTAATGTAGAAGATGATGTAACACTCTAGGCTCCTTGAAAGAATTATTGTGGTTACTAATTTCAGTTTTATGATTTACTACATTTATTTTCTATTAAGGCTAGAAAGCCAAATAACAAGTTGTTACCTAATTATGATTGATTAGGAATTGAGACATGATTAATTAAAACAAACTCTTTGCTACAATTACAAGAAATAGTTAACAAGAAACATTTATACCATGCCATGGAAAGGGAAATATAGAGGAAAAAGATGAAGGATTTGGGGACTATCTTAGAGCTCTAAAAATAGTGACCAGTGGGAAGTTGCTAATGAATAGTCAAATTAACTGTAGGACTTGAGGCTGGACAGTGGAGTCTTGAGGCCCAAGGAACCAACTATAGTTGGAATTATTCTAGTGAAAAAACATTGAAAGAGATTGGGGGAGAACCTGGATGTAATTTCCAAGCTTGTGGCTAAGAGGAGAGACTTTCTAGTTATCTGTTGATGTTCCACTGATAAATTAAGTAGATAAGTAATGTAGCCTCTTTTATTTAAGAAATGATGATGATAGAATAGTAAAATAAATGTTTTCTTATAGTATCATGATAGCTCATTACATAGCATGAAAATTATGCTTAAACTCGTAATAGAATGTGCTCAAATAGAGAATTCCTTTATTAGATGAATAAATAAATATGATGTTCGATACAGGAATTGAAAGGAGTTCACAATACATAAACAAGTATAAATGTTCAATGAAGCTATAAGGCTAGTAATCTATGGAGTCCAAAGGATCAATGAGCTCCTACAGTTTTGTGTATATAGTATAAATCTAGATAAAAATGAGTTGAAAAAAACTCTCGTTACTTCTGGTGGGATATACTCAAACAGAGTAACTATTTTTGTCATATAGGATTGTTTAAACTCTCAGTATTCAAGAAAACAACTATTCCACCCACATGGGGTATTGCGAAATAACTCAAAGTATAAGCATTGATGCAAATAAGAAATAGAAGCACTAATTAAAACCACACAAATATCAACATATTTTCCAATCAATAATATGGAACAATAACAATAATATGGAACGGTGAAGCCCTTCTAAAGGATATATCTATTATATATCTATATATATATATATATGTATAATATATATATATAATATATATAATCAAGTTTTGCAACAAAACCATTATTGCAACAAAGTGCAAGCTCTATGGAATTCAACTAGTAAAGATGGAAACCAAAAAGGGAATAAAACCCTCGGTTGCCTATAAATTACTAAAACAAGAGACCAAACAGAATTTCAAGCAAAAAAGGAAAACAACCAAAATCGACTTTACAAATAACCGACTTGATATTAATCTGTTTACACAGTCTGTCTAGAGAGAGCTATAGGCGAGGAAGACTCCGACCCAAAAACCTCTGCCAAGTGGTTTATCATAGGCATTAAAACCTTAACAAGCAAACCGGGTAGATTACATTGAATAATTCCAACCTATGAAAAGCAGTGCTTTATATTAGTCCTTAAAGTCTGGGAGGGTGCTAAATCAACTCCGCATGAACCCAGATAAGGGTGGCACATTACCTACATCAACCCAAAACACTATTATCCAAGATATGTATCACATAAACATAAAGAAATAGTGAAAAATAGAGCATCCGTTGGAAAATATTACTTGACCCTTGAGGGTTCCATCTAGATGCAATCCACCTTTTCAGCAAGGGAAAGACAGCCTTAATGACATGCGCAGGTAACTAAACCAACAATGAAAACTAGGAATTTCCTCCATTGAGGAAGGGCTCACCTCCCTAGGCTCGGCCTCAATTTTCCATAACCATTGATGAAATAGAGCAGTGTGGTGATGCCCCCAAACATGGAGATTCGTCTATCAAACCATTACCATACCATAGGGAGTAAAACTCACAGTGAAAACAATGATTTAGATATAAAACTATATAAAAGGATTGTGCACTATAACCTCGTTGGGAAGAACTCCTAGTTGAGACCATGGCGCTTAACCAATAGCTTGTAGAATTGATGAATGACTGGGAAACTGAACCTGTTCAGAGCAGCTAAACCATCAAAACTCCTCGAGTGTGAATTCCTCTCCATCTGGTTGAAGGCGGGAGTAGTGTAGTTGGAACCAACCAAAAGCTGCTCCACTATTGGATTAACCCTAGGTAGATCAATGGAGGTGAGAAAGAACAGGTGTCGAATCGAAGTCTCGATGATGAACAAGGGAATGCCAGAGGACAGCCACCGATCGCACCACATGGAGGAATGTACCCCACACATTTACACCATAGCAATGTAACAGGTTCCAAGACTCAGGTGAGGCCATGTACCTCTTTAATGCAAGACAAAGACCTTATCATAACCTGTGTAAATTTTATTATCACATAACATAAATCAAATCAAATGAATTTGTTGCCTCGTAAACATAGTATTTTTTAATGTAATAAATGGTAAGTAGTCTGGTACATATATTTTTTTTAACTATGTCTTTTATAATTTTTAAGCTATTACAAGTTGTATCAGAGCTCAGGTTCGTACACTGAGACTCTTTGGTATAAGATAAATATATGTATATACATGCAATGACTGTGATTTCTTAAATCTAACTAAATAAAACACACATGTGAACACAGAGACATTCTCTATACATAGATAAGAATGAAGAGAGGTTCAGGACCACCCAATACTCCAAAACCAGCTTATGTGAATGCTAACCCTAACATTTGGATATAGCTGAGTGAGGAGACTCATCAGGCTAATGCAATTTTACTCGAAACTGTTCAAAGTTTACGTGCTGAGATGATAAATTTAAGAACGAATAATGAATGATTACACCTAGAACAGGAGAGGATTCTCAGAAGTCTATCTAATCGACTCAACCAAAGACATCCAGACCCTGTTGTTGAGGATAGAAAAAAGACCCCAACAACCCAAAATGGTGAGGAAAATGTTGAATCAGTCGAGAGACATAAGGAGCATGAGGGAGGATGCTCTTATAATGTATCCAACCGGTGTAAAACAAAAATATAAAAGTTGGAACTACAAGCAGCATTCAAAAAGATTAAATCATCACACTTTGTAGGGGAATCTGAAGAAGCATCAAAAGCTTGGTTAATTGATATGGGTAAATATTTTCAAATTTACAAATACATAGATAAGTTGAAGGCGTTTTTGATAGTCTATCAGTTAAGAGGTAAGACAACCCTATGGTGGGAAGAAATCAAAATAGTGAGAAAGATTGACGAGGAACATGTGACGTGGAATGAATTCCAAAAACATTTTAAAGATAAGTATCTAACTAAGCATTATTATGATGAGAAAGCAAAGGAATTTCATGAATTAAGACTAGGGACCTTAACTATGGATGAGTATGTGGCTTGATTCACCTCCCTTATGCATTATGTGCCTTATATACAGGAAGAGAAAGCCAAGATTCATCGTTTCATTAGTAGCTTACCCAATTTCATGAAGGAGAAACTTGAGTTCGAGTACCCTAAAACAATGGATGATGTAGTATGGAAAGCCTCCATATGTTACCAGCAAATGAAATAGAAAAATTAAGGATCTAAAGGGGGGATGAATAAGAAGGGAAGAAGTATGATTCCAAATAAACATCCAAATTCTCTAATAACAAAAATTTATAGCCAAAGTCCCTCAATAAATTCTCAGTAAGGAACCAACCCAAGGTTGTCTATTCTAAAAGTAGACAGTCAGAAGGGGTTAATAAATTTAGTAATGATCACTAGTCAAAACCATCGTTACAATGCTGGGGATGTGAAGACCCCCATTACTATAAAAATTGTCTGCATAAGGCAAGGACAGAATAACTTGCAAACATGCAAGAAGCATCCACTATCAGAGAAGTGGCGAGGAACATACCCAGAAATAACGTTGCCTTGGATGATCATCAAGTAGAGTATCAACCCACCATGATTGAATATGAAGGTATGATTGCTAAGAAACTTGTTTCGGTTTTATTTGATCTTAGTGCTCACTTAAGTTATGTTAGTCCTAAAGTGGTAGAAAAGTGTCAACTACAAACCAGTAAATTTTCAAAACCTTGGCTAGTTCAACTAGCCACAGGGGCAAAAAGAAAGGTAGTTTCCAAAACAGAATAGTGTCCCATGGTCATTTTAGGACAACCCATTCATGTGAACCTCAACATTCTCCCTTTGGGTTCATATGACGTTTTAATCGAAATGGATTGGTTGGAAAAATTTTGGTCCTTGGTTGATTGCAAGCAGAAAACTATTGGTTTTATTTCTGAATCGGGACAAAGGAGGGAACTACAAGGAATCAAGATTAATACCAAACTTTGTCGTATTACTGCTAGTCATCTAGGAAAGTGTATTAGGAAAGGCTATCAAATAGATGTTATTCAAGTGGGATTTACCAACTCCAAGAATAAAATTACCTCCTTGGAAAATATTCCTATTATTCAAGAATTTGTTGATGTATTTCCTAAATCTATTCCTAGTTTACCACCCAAGCAAGATATTGACTTCAACATTGAACTAATTCCACGTGTAGCCCCGGCATCCAAGGCTCCTTACCATATGAGCATACCTGAGTTGACAGAACTCAAAATGCAGCTTTAGGATCTTTTGGATAAAAAGTACATATGCCCCAATGTGTCCCCTTGGAGAGCTCCTCTACTATTTGTATATAAGAAACTTGAACATTGAGATTGTGCATCGATTATCATCAATTAAATAAGTTGACCATCAAGAATAGGTATCCCTTGCCACTTATTTATGATTTATTCAATCAAGTGCAGGGAGCCAGGTCTTCTCAAAAATCGATTTAAGAATCGGTTGCCACCAGATAAGGATAAAGGAGGAGGTCATATATGAAATTTCATTCCAAACTTGTTATGGTCATTACGAGTTCATAGTATTGCCATTTTGCCCCACAAATTCCCTAGCTACCTTTATGAGTTTGATGCACGATATTTTCTAGCCCTATCTTGATAAGTTTTTGTTGATTTTTATTGACAACATTTTGATATATTCTAAAAATCAGGAAGAACACAAAGAACATTTAACAATTTTGCTGCAAACTTTACGGCAGAACCAATTATATGCTAAATTTAGCAAATCTGACTTTTTCAAAGATCAAATCCAATACTTCAGTCACATTATATCAGTAGAAGGGATAGTGGTAGACCTAGAGAAGATCAAAACCATTATGGAATGCACCGCTCCAAAGTATGTCGTTGATATTATATCCTTCCTGGGTTTAGCCGGGTACTACCATCGGTTCATTGAAGGGTTTTCAAAAAATTCTTTTCAAATGACTTCCTTACAGAAAAGGGGACACACCTTTTAATGGAAAATTGAATGCCAGCAAAGCTTTGAAAGATTAAAACACCTACTTACCACTGCACTTGTGCTAAAAGTAGTAGATCCAGAAATGTCCTTCGTGGTTTGCACGATGCAAGTAAATAAGGTGCAGGCGGAGTGCTGATACAAGAAGGTAAAGTTATTACTTATGAATCATGGAAATTTAAGGAGTATGAGCAGTGATACTCTACTTATGACCTTGAATTAACAATCATAGTGCATGCACTTAAAATGTGGTGACACTACCTGTTGGGGAAGAAATTTTTGTTGTTAACAAATCATAGTAGCCTTACCAATTTTTTCAATCGGTTTGGCCTAAATGCCTCATAGGCTAGATGGAAAACATTTTTAAGTGAGTTCGATTTTGACATTAAGCATCTAAAAGGGAAGGAAAATCGAGTGGCTGATGCATTGAGTAGGAAGGTACATTGCATTTATGAGGTTCAGATCAATCAAGCACACTCAAACATTCCAAAAATTATAAAGGAGGCATCGGTCAAGGATCCAAAATATAATTTTCTTTGGCAGCAAACAAAAGAAGCTCTACTAAAAGGAGGCAAATCAGATTTCAACATAAGTCCCAATGACATCCTCACCTTCAAAAATAGAATTTATGTTCCTAACCAAAGTGTTGTTAAATGATTAATAATGGATGAGTTTCATTGAAAACCTTGTGCAGGCCACCTAGGTTACCAGAAATTAGTATCAGCTATCAAGAAAGGGTATTTTTGTCCTGGATTAAGGAAGGATTTCATGGAGTATTTGTCCAAATGTTTGGAGTGTCAATTAGTGAAGCCAAAGCATCAGCATCCCATTTCTTTGTTGCAACCTCTGCCCCTTTCAGAATGGAAATGGGAGACCATATCATTAGACTTCATAACAAGTTTACCCCATACTAGGAAACAACATGACTCAATTATGGTTGTAGTAAACAAATTGAGCAAAACTACACACTTCATTCCTATGAAATCCATGTACAAAACTGTGGAAATAGCGGACATACTTATGAAGGAAATCTTTCAACTACACAGTATACCCAAGGTGGTAATTTCAAACAGGGATGTGAAATTCACACCCACATTCTAGAAAGCCCTCTTTTCAAGATTGGGTACCCATATACAATTTAGTATGACTTATCATCCCCAAATAGATGGACAAACTGAATGGATGAATCAAGTGCTGGAAGAAATGTTACGCATGTTTGTAATGCAACAACCACATAAGTGGGAGGATTACCTCCACCTTGTTGAATTTTCATATAATAATGGACATCACAAATCACTGGGTATGAGCCCCTTTGAGGTGTTATATGGAAGAAAGTGAAGAGTACCATGGACTGGAATAACCCTATTAATAAGCTAGCATTGGGTCTTGACATGCTAGCAGAGATGGAGGAAATCGTTAAGAAAGTTCAACGTAATCTAAGGGCTGCCTAGGATAGGCAGAAAATGTATGCAGATAAAAAAAGGACATACAGAGAATTTCAGCCAGGAGATCATGTTTATCTAAGGGTAAAGCCCCAAAAAAGTTCCTTACAGGGGAGGGTTGTGCTAAGTTAGCATGCCAGTACTGTGGACCTTTTCAAGTCTTGGAATGAATTGGACCAGTAGCCTATAAACTTGTGTTAACAAGCCACATTTGGGTCCACAATGTTTTTCATGTTTAGTTGTTAAATAAATATGTGTACAATCCACAACATATAATAAACTGGGAAAATATTCAAGTAACAAGTTGAGGGATTATATACATTTTTATCAGTTGTTTTGAGGGAATTGTGACTGTGAATGTTGTATGTGTAGGTCGAATGGGAAGAAGAGTTTCTGGCAGAACCTCTTCGTATTCTCGATCGGAGAGAAACCACCTTATGGAGGTGGGTCATCACCCAGGTTAAAGTGCAGTGGAAGCACTTTGGCTCAAATGAGGCAACCTGAGAAGAGGAAGAATTTATGCGGGAAGCTTATCCGATGTTATTTGCTTAAACTACCAAGGATGGTATTCCTCACATGGGGGGGGGGGAGATGTAACACCCCAGGCTCATTGAAAGAGTTATCGTGGTTATTAAATTCATTTTTATGATTCACTACATTTATTTTATGTTATGTTATGACCAAGGATGTAAAGCTAGATAACAAGTTGTTACCTGATTATGATTGATTAGGAAATGAGACATTATTAATCAAAAAAATGTTTGCTACAATTACAAGAAAAAGTTAACAAGAAACAATTACACCCATGCCCTGGAAATGGAAATATAGAGGGAAAAGATGAAGGATTTGGGGACTATCCTAGAGCTTGAAAAATAGTGACTAGTGAGAAGTTGCTAATGAATAATCAAATTAAGTGCAGGACTTGAGCCTAAATAGTGGAGTCTTGAGGCCTAAGGAACCAACTATAGTTGGAAATATTCTAGTGAAAAAAAATAGTGAAAGTGCTCAAGGGAGAGCCTAGATGTAATTTCCAGGCTTGTGGCTAGGAGGAGAGACTTTCCAGTTATGTGTTGATGTTCCACTGATGAATTAAGAAAAAAATTAATGTAGCCTCTTTTATTTAAGCAAGGATGATGATAGAATAATAGAATAAATGTTTGCTTACAGTATCATGATAACTCATTACATACCATGAAAATTATGCTTAAACTCGTAATAGAATGTGCTCAAATAGAGAATTCCTTTATTAGATGAATAAATAAATCCGATGCTCAGTACAAGAATTGAAAGGAGTTCATAGTACAGAAACAAGTATAAATGTTCAATGAAGTTGTAAGACTAGTAATTTATGGAGTCCAAAGGATCAATCAACTCCTATAGTTTTGTTTATATTGTATAAATGTAAACAAAAATGAGTCAAAAGACACTCTCGTTACTTCTGGTGGGATATACTCAAATAGAGTAACTTTTTCTATCATATGGGATTGTTTAAACTCTCGGTATTCAAGAAATCAACAATTCCACTTGCATAGGGTATCATGAAATAACTTGAATTATAAGAATTGATGAAAATAAGCAACATAAACACTAATTAAAACCACATGGATATCAACATATTTGCCAATCAATAATATGGAATAGTAACAATAATATGGAACAGTGAAGCTCTTCAAAAGGCAATATATATATGTATGTATGTATGTATGTATACACACACACACACACACACACATATATATACATATACATGTATGTATGTGTACATACATACATACATACATACATAATATATATATATATATATACACATGTATGTATGTGTAAATACATACATACATACATACATTAATATATATAATTATTATATATATATATATATATTATATATATATATAATATATCATATACATATACATATGTATATCTATATGTATATCTATATCTTATCTTCTATCTCTATCTCTATTATTATATATATATATATATATATAATATATATATATATATATATATAATATAGTATGTTGTATCATTAAAATTAAGTTCTGCAAATGAAAACATTACTCTAGCAGAGTGCAAGCTCTATGGCATTCAACTAGTAAAGATGGAAATCAAAAAGGGAATAAAACCCTTGATTTCTTATAAAGAACCCTCGACCTCTAAATACATTAAACATTAACGGCCCAAAGGAATTTTATACCATAAATTACTAAAACAAGAGACCAAACAGTCTTTCAAGCCATAAAGGAAAATAACCAAAATCAACTTTACAAATAACCAACTTGACATTAATCTGTTTACACAGCCTATCCAAAAAGAGCTAAAAACGAGGAAGGATCCAGTCCAAAAACCTCTACCAAGCAGTTTATCATAGGCATTAAAACCTTAAAAAGTAAATTGGGTAGATTACAGTGAATAATTCCAACCTATGCAAAGCAGTGCATTATATTAGTCCTCAGGATCTGGGAGGGAGCCAAATCAACTCCGTAAGAACCCAAGTGAGGGTGTCACGATACCTCCATCAAACCATAACATTGTTATCTTAGATATGTATCACATAAACATAAAGAAATAGTGAAAAATAGAGCAACCACTGAAAACTCTTACCTGACCCTTGAGGGTTCCATTCTGATGCAATCCACCTATTCAACAAGAGAAAGACAACCTTAATGACCTGTGCAAGTAACTAAACCAGTAATGAAAACTAGGAATTGCCTCCATGGAGGAAGGGCTCACCTCCCTAGGCTAGGCCTCCATTTTCCTTAACCATTGATGAAACAAAGCGGTGTGGTGATGCCCTCGGACTTGGAGATTCGTATTTCAAAATATTACCATACTAGAGGGAGTAAAAATCCCAGTGGAAACTAGGATTTAGATGTAAAATTGTATAAAATGATTGTGCACTATTACCTCACCAAGAAGGACTCCCAGCTACGACCATGGCGCTTAACCAACAGCTTGTATAATTGATGAAGGACTGGGCAACTAAACCTGTTTCAAAGTAGCCGAACCATAAAAACCCCTCGAATGTGAATGCCTCTCCATTCATTTGAAGGCGAGAGTAGTGTAGTTGGACCCAACCCAAAACTGCTCCACCATTGGATTATCCCCAGGTAGATTGACAGAGGTGAGCAAGAACAAGTGTTGAACCAAAGTCTCAATGATGAACAAGGGAATGCCAAAGGACAACCACCGATTGCACCGCGTGGAGGAATGTACCTTGCACATTTACATCATTGCAATGTAATGGGCTCCAAGACTCAAGTGAGGCCATGTGCCTCTTTAATGCAGGACATAGGCCTTATCATAAACTATGTAAATTTTATTATCACATAACATAAATCAAATCAAATGAATGTGCTACCTCGTAAACATAGAATTGTTTAGTGTAATAAATGGTAAGTAGGTTGGTACATTAATTTATTTATGTATTACTATGTCTTTTATAATGTTTAAACTGTTACAGATGATATTCTATTCTTATAAATAAGGTTGAAGGAAAGGATTATTCGTTGCCATTTTTAATCTTAATTGTAATTGACTTTAGTCTTAAATTGAGTTTCAACTGAAATTTTTTTAAGATGTATTATATAGCCATATATTCTTAAAAATTTATTAGAAAGCTTGGAGAATGTGGAAATCCTCATGAAAAATGATGGGTATACATTGCAGATTTAGATTTCAATTTAATTATTGTGGTTTTAGAAAATATCGAGCTTATTGAAGATAAAAAATAAACATAATAATAAAAATAATAATAATAATAATAATATATAAATTATAATAATAATAATAATAATAATATTGATATGATAGATATTTTAAAGGGAGGTAAAAAAAAAATGTTGGAGATAAATCACATTTATCTATCATCAGCAATCTTGAAAATAAAATCCTAAGGTGCTAATTATTAACCCATGAACAAATATCATCTAACCTCATTATGCAATGGCCAATAATTATTAGTTGGGAAAATAATTAGAAATATAAATAAATTCTAGTTGTAAATAGAGGCTTTAAAATAAGAGTAGTGTTCATGGATTCCTATGGGGAATAAATTCATATAGCTCCTTAGTGTACACACCACTAATAATCAATTAATAATCCATAAAATTACAATAATTTAAACATCCATTCAAAGAAATTAGTTCAATATCCATTCAATGCAATTGGACTAGATAGATAATGCCGATTACTTCAAAACGTGTATCAACCTCAAGCAAAGGAAAACAACCATGCAATTTTGTAGGCATTGTTGAGATAACAATCTTAGTGTAAAAGACCAATTCTTATTAGTGTATATCTCATAGCAATTAAGATGAGAAGATCAAATAAATTTAAATTTCTTGAGCTTTTTTTATGCCCTTCCTCTTTGGGTTGCCAATTTATTCTACATTAGAACAATATTTTTATCATGATTAAAAAAAATCCAAAATCACTCCATTGTTTAATCATATTCAAAAACTTACCAGAATAATTTTATTGATGTGAATTGATCCTATCATTGGTGCTCCACCACAAGAGAAAAAAAAATAGCAATTCTTATATTAAATAAGATTTTACATTTCTAGAAAAAGATATAACCACAATTCTTATATTAAATATGCTTTTACATTTCCATAAAATATATAACCACAATGTCTATGAAACAAAGAAACACCAAAATAGGAAAAATACACAATTAAAGAAAAAGGAACAGAGCACTCAAGAGCAACCCTTACATTTTCTTTAGGATCTGTTACAATGTGAAAAAAAAAAGAATTGGAATTACAAGGTTGTAAGAAAAATGATAAAACATATGATATTGTAATATATAATTAAAATTCACTAATTTACCTTACATAGTTTTTAGCAACCCAAAGAGTCAGAGTTCAACACAATTGAATATGCACCATAATTTAGTGATCCATGAGATCTCTTATGCAATCACTAACCATTAAATGGTGAGGGAATTCATAACGCATAGGTATCCACCAAGATAATCGTGTGGCGAAGGGAATTTGTAATGCATAGGGAGCCATTGGAGTAATGGAAGGTCCAAATCACTTAGAAAATGGTTGAATGGAATGCGTTTGAGGATATGAACATTTTCATTTTTTTTTAAATTCATTTTTTGTTAATTATGATACGTGGTTATAAATAATAGGAACAATAAAATTTTAATCATGTTTTGCAAAACATTAATTTAAGTATAGTTTAAACATGTGATTTAGATATGCAAGAAAGTTATTGTTTTCAATTTCATTCATTGATAGAGTGGTGACAACAAGAATATACTGGCATCTTTCAATTTATGCCATCAGATCAAAAGGAATAATTAAGAAAATGATTAAAGTGGCCAATTCCAATAGGGGGGACACCTATCGGCGTACTTAAAGTATCTAAATTAAATTTAGAAGTACAGCAAGTCTATACATTCCCACACCTCCCCACTTAAAAAAGAAAGCTTCTATCTTTAAAAAGATTGAGAATGAACAACTTTTAATAATAAACTGAATTCTTTGCTAGTTGCAGCATCACATTTGTCAGTTTTCTCATTCACTAAATTCCCTAAAGAAATATAGGTTGTGGTCATGGGTGATCTTTCAACACACTCTTCAAATTTTGAACTTTCCATTAGAATTTCATTTCTGGGGCTCCCCACCTACAGAATTTTCTCCCCTTTGAATTCTAGTGCGTAGATTGTTTCATTTGATTATAATTTTCACTAGGAATCAATGTATTTATATTTTATTTTGACTGGTTGTTAACAAATTTATCTACATGTTTCGAGCTCATGGATGATACCTCTTATTTAACCAAATGTCAAACACAGATGTTGCAATTGTTTAATTTATGTGCATTTCATGCTTAAATGGTTTGAATTTTATGTGTTCAATGTTTAGGTATTACTAGTTTATTTTTCTCTAAAGACATTATGCATTAGAAAATTCTAGCACTGCCATGCCTACAGTTACATAGTTACCCAACATCGAAGCACAAATTCAAGAGTGGGGAGAATGGTGATTTATCTGCACTCCCTCACTCAGTGAACAATGGTTGGTTGATTGAGTATACAAGTGTGGATAAATCACTATTCTTTGCACTCCAACACAACTTGATCCATTTAATATATATTATAGAAAATGGGCAGCATTGTGGATCTTTGCAAATGTGGAGTTCAATATCCTCCACATTGAGAGATCCATGTTGTTTTATAATGCAACTTGCAATCTCACTTACCGTATTGCCCCCTTGATTTGGCAGTTGGATCCCAATTTTGGAAATTTGAACTCCAACACCATCTCTTTTTTATATTTGATGTTTTCCTATCCTTTCCAAATCTACGTATGTGTGACTATTTTATTCCTTTTAATGATTTTTTGCTCACTCTTACTATATGGAACCCTTGTGGCCACGATCATGATGATTGTGGTGATGTTGGTTATTCATACATACATACGTGCAAGCACATTGCTTTCTCTGTAATAAAATAATAAAAAATGGGAATACACAAATTGCAAGCAAAAGATTTGAGATTAAGCCATGAGTTGTTGGCATATGTGGGTATCAATGAGCATGAGCATTTCTTTTCTACAATTCCCCTCTAGGATATTTTCTCTACCAAACCCCACCACATGTCCACTTTTCAATGCCATAATGATAGCATTCATGGCTCATTTTTGTTTCAAGGTTCTATTGGTGTTCACCATGTCAAGAGGTGATATCACAAAAACTTTTGAATTCAAGCTTCTATGATCCATAATGAATTAAGAAAAGTATTTCGGTAGAAATCATATAAGAGAAATATTTGGCAGACATGTTTTGAACCAACCAGTGTGGTTCATCATCAAGACCAGATAAAGAGGCAGACCATGGAAAAGGGTTAAATAAAGAGCAATGTAGAGACCATAATTTCAAGTAATGACTATTTTTTATTTGTGATTGGTGACCTCTCGGGAAGTCCTCATTATTAGGTGCAAGCCCCACGCTATGTGATTCATTTCACTACTTTCAATGCCACTTATTCACCCTTGTGAGCATCACCCAATGTAATGAGTGCTAAGTGGACTATTCAAAAATCATGAGAAATTACTTAGTTATGACTACCTCTCATGAAATTGGTCATAGATGAATGACTTACTTAATGAAGTTGAATCCCAAAAAATGATATCTAAAAACATATATTACTAAGTAATGGCTATACTAAACGACTAGTTTTTGAAAGATAATATTTTAATTCATTTATTAAAATCAAATATTATTAAAAAAATCTATTAATGGGAAATAATCGAAAAATATAATTAACAAGAATCAAATACCAATGTCAATAATATTTAAATTATGAATATTAATTTATTAAAACAAGCTAATTTTTGAAATAATATTTAAATTAATTTATTAAAATCAAATTATTATTAAAAAATTCTATTAATGGGAAATAATCGAAAAAATATTAACTAACAAGAAGAATAAAAATTCAAGGTCAAACCCAAACAAGGAGAAAGTAAAAACTTATAAAAGGAGTCAAGACCCCAATTGAGAAAAGATCACATAATAAATAAAAATAATTAATAGAAAATAAATAAGATAAAACAAAAATATACAAAGCCCTATAGAGAAAAGATCATGTAATAAATAAAAATAATTAATGGAAAATAAATAAAATAAACCAAAAATATACACAAGAAATAAATAAAATAAAACAAAAATATACACAAGTCAACTTGTGTATATCTTTGTTTTATTTTATTTATTTTCCATTAATTATTTTTATTTATTATATGATCTTTTCTCTATTAGGGTCTTGACTCCTTTTTATAATTTTTGACTTCCCTCCTTGTTTGGATTTTGACCTTGACTTTCTTATTCTTGATAGTTATATTTTTCGATTATTTCCTATTACTATAATTATTCAATGATATTTGATTTTAATAAATTAATTTAAAATTTTATTTTTCAAAAACTAGCCACTTTAATATAGACATTACTTAATGATATTTGTTTAAATAAATTTAATTAAATAATATCATAATTTAAAATATTATTGACTTTGATATTTTATGTCTTGTTAGTTGTATTTTTTAATTATTTCCATTAATATAATTTTTTTAATAATATTTGGTTTTTATAATGAATTTAAATATTATCTTTTGAAAACTAGTTGTTTAGTATAATCGTTACTTAATAATATTTGTTTCTAATAAATTAGTAGATTAATATCATAATTTAAATATTATTTTTCAAAAATGGTCATTACTTGAAATTATGCTCTCTACATTTCTCTCTATTTAATCCTTTACTATGGTCTGCCTCTGCATCTGGTCCGATGATGAACCACACTGGTTGGTTCAAAACGCATTGGCCAAAAATTTCTCTTATGTGATTTCTACCGAAATACTTTTCTTAAATCACAAAAATTATTACTCCTTTAGCTTAATGTAGTACTTTACTAGTCACAGGGCTTTCGTGCATCATCAATTCATCGAAAATAGTATGGGATTGCACATTGTAGGCTTCACAGAACACCCACATGACGTGAAAATTTCAATGGTTGTCAGAGAATCTAATTTTAACCACTTGCTAGGTGTCAAAACCGTCCATACAAGTGTCCTAGTTCTGTTTCACTTATTTCATTTTTAGTAAAATTTCACTCCAGTCACTTATTACTAATCTTATATACTTGATTTGTAATACTAAGTAAGAGTATTCCTCTGCTCCATCATTTTGTTCTATTCAATTTTTTTCATGGTATCAGAGCTAGTTTGCATAAGACTCCCTGAGAGGGGCAATGTGAGAAAAGTGAGAGAAGTAGAGAGAAGAGGTGAGCCTGTATAACACTCTTTGAGAGAGCAACGGAAGTTTGAAGAATCTTACTACAAAAAAGTAGCAGAGAGAGAGCCAATTCTAAAGAAGAAGGCCAGAATATTTTTCAATTTTTTTTTCTAGTCAGAATAATGAACTTGAGTAGTTCAGGAGTTGTGTTATTAATTCACCTCAGTAGTGCAAAAGACATGTTAAGCATTACTAACAAACCAAAAGGCTGAAGAACTTGCTTTGAATCAATTCCTTATTCTGATCAAATGTTGCCTCTATTCACCACACAAAGTGTTACTCATCATATTATAAAAAAAATGCACTAGACACAAAGAGAGGATGAAATATAATTGGGAACAAGAGTCATAAAAATCAAAACATGATGGCTCACCATTGAAAAGGTTTTTCCGTTGAATATTTTTCTTGAGGCCTCAATTTTATTTAAAAGGTGTTCATTTTTTCTTTAAAAAAATGGATTCATGTCTATCATTAAAAAGATTGTAAAAATTCCTATTGTAAAAATCCATTTAGCTTTTAAATTCTTCTTAATGGAATCATTAATGTGGCTCCAATTGAGGAATTATTCAAGATTTTAAAGTGGAAATTATCATGCATAAGTGAGGTGTGTGGCTCCAATTGAGGATTTATTCATGATTTTAAAGTGGACATTATCATGCATAAGTGAGGTATGGATATTAAAAGTTTTTGAAATATTATACATGCATAAATTTATGTCTTTTAAATTATAATATAAATTTGCATCATCAAATTTATTAATGGGCCTTTGAGTGGTAAAGGTGAATCTATTTGGGTTCTTGAGCCACCATTTTTGTATGTTGTTACTATGGGTCACAACTGTAACCATCATTGTGAGAGCTAGAAGTTTTTATTACAGGAAACTACCATGATGGAAGATTCATTTCCTTGTTGAGACACAACAAATGGGAAAATCCAAGAGCTTGAGAAGATCAGATCGACAACATGAAATGTCTGAGATTTTTTTGAAATATTTTGAAATGAAAAGGAAAAATAATTTCATTCTACCCGTCATTTCAGATGCCAAGACAACCAAGGAGTCTTGGGATACCCTTCAAAGGCGTTTTGGTGTAAGGCAAAGAAATGAAGTTGAAGATGAAGGTGGATCTATAGCATCAAACCTACAATGAGATGAAAAGTTTGTTGAATCCCACTTTTCTCAGCCACAAGTGGATGATGTCTATTAAGATGTTACAGAAGAAGTAGAGAAGGAACATGTAGATGCTCGTGAACCCCACTGTGCACAACCACAAGTGGATGAAAACTTGGTGATTCCAGTAACAGAGCTTGTTGATGAAAATTTGGTGATTTCAGCAACAGAGCTTACTGATGAAAATTTGTTGATTCCAGCAATAAAGTATGTTGATAACAATTTGGTGAATCCAGTAATAAAGTTTTCTAATGATAGTGAAGTTTCCATTGGAAAATTCAATTCTATACTGAATCCAATAATTAATATTGTTGATGTGAATTTTGATGAAGAATTATTGGCTAAATATGAATGGTTGCGGATGATACAATAGAAATGTCATATAGACATGATGTTATTTGGTGAGAAAATCGTACTTGAATATGAAAACCAAGTGGAAGACAACATGTATACAACAGTGCAGGTTAGTACAAAAGTGGAAGAGACAAAGACAGAGATAGATGAAAATTAAAAAAAGGAAGCCTACAAAGAGAAAATAGAAGCAAAGGCGGAAGCAGAGATGGAAGTGAAACAATAAATAACTCTCATTGTAGAGCAGAAAGAATAGAACCAATGTGCTTCTGTATATTTTTTTACACTTACCATTGATTTCAAATGCGCAGGTACACAGAATGATTTTTAAGAATAGAAAAATCTCCTTGAAGCATGGCTTGCAACACTATGTCTAGATGATGTCTGCATAAAAGCTATAGAAATGAATGTTGAAGATAGCATGCATGATGAAGTAATTAATGAAACTTTCAGATATTAGAGTCCTCAAGAGATGCAATTATATTATGGTATGGTTTTGCAGCATATTGATGATGAAAAGAGCACTACAAAAGATAATATGTGGCATCATCCTGCATACAAGTCATTTTTTGAAAAATTACAGGACATTCTTAGACAACCAAGAAAAATACAAGACCTACACTAACAAATGAAGAAACTAAGGTTTGAATCATACAACAAGAAGAAAATGTTGAAACAATTTATAGGCTACAAGTTCTGGAAGAAGAGGAGAAGAAAAGTAAATATAGTTGAAGTCAAATTTTTAAATTGTAAGCCTAGTTGAGACATAGACCTGTAAACATCTTAATTAAATTTTTATGTGGCTATAATTAAGGGGGTTGTTGGAGAATCTAATTCCAACCACCTGCTAAGTGTCATAACCATCCATCCAAGTGTCCCAGTTCAGCTTCACTTTGTCCAATTTTAGTCAAGTATCACTTCAATAATTTATTGATAATGTTTCCAATATAATGTTATTTAACTAATTCATAATACTTAGAAGAGTGGTCCTCTGCTCCATCGGTTGGTTCTATTCAATTTTTGTCAATGGCGATTTCAAATAATTCACTCCATAGATTTATTTCCTAAATATCTTTGGGAAATATTCAGATAGTTTAATTGATCTAGTGCAAGGTTCTCAGACCAGCCAATGATGGTATTGCAAGAATTGGAAGAAAACATAAAAATCATACATGACAAATTTGAATAGAAGTATGAGCAGTTTAATAGAGGAAATTCTTGGATATTTTGAGCACTTATTTTCCTAAGGATGTTGAAGTGAATTCATTGCTTGCAGCCTACACGAGGTGTAGTGATATAGAAGTCAAGCATCCACTTAGGTTTCATAATAGCTCAACATAGAGAAAATCCATAGGTGTCGACTCCCAGCAAAATCTGTAAAGGCCAAGAGTGGACTTTAAGGCGACTAAAAAGGAAAGGATGTGAGCTCCCAACTGAACCTAAAATTTTTAAATGTGTACATGAAGTGATGGAAATTACATGGAAATCGTACATGAAGTGAGCGTAGTCTAAAGAAACTACAAACTAGCTTGAAAAATAACGGAAATTCCGAAAAGAATTATGATAAATTTTAATAGAAAAATTTAAAAATTTTGGTTACAACTTTCAAACTTTAGGCTTTTGGTGCCCACAAAATGTGATATTGTAATCAAATTCAAGCATGCAAAATCAAAATGGTGGGGACATAAATTCAAAAAATTGCACCAAAGTGATGGAAATTTGCAAAAAGGTTGGAGCTATCCTCCAATCAAAATGGGGTCCACACAAATTCAGCAAAAGTGGAAGGAATTGAGTCTCATCCCAGTTCCACCTAAAATTACGATAGCCTCTGAGCCACCAATCAAATTTATATCCATGCAAATTTGGGAAAAAATGGAAAGCGCTCACTATCATCCAATTTTCATTGGAATTATGACAGCCACTAAACTCTCCAACATATTCTTCCAAAATTTATTTTTTTTCTAAATAACAATCGATTGATGTAATCCATCAAGGATCACTAATTTCGTCATATTTTATAAAGTATTGTGACTGTGTGGTTAGATTCATTAATCCGTTATGGTAAGGTATTTGGTCTTTTTTGGCTTCAATTATTATTTATAGGTGTTGTACCGGTGCTACAGATTATCTACAATCTAGTTTAAAAAAATTAAAAAATCACCATTATGGAATGTTTGAATCAATTCAACACCATCAAGAATCACTTGCGAATCCAAAACCTTGAAGTTTGATAGCTATAACCCACATTTTCAAAAATTTCTGGCAAATTTTGTTTCCAATTTGATTTGTGGACTCTTTAGACTACACTAATTTTAATTATCATGGAGTCGCCAACCATTATAGAGCCATTTTTTTATCAAGGGGGACTTTTTATTAATTATCTTTAACGAAATGCTAATTTGTGGGCTCTTTAGACAATGCTATTCTTAATTATCATGGAGTCACCAACCATTATTGAGTTGCTTTTTATCAAGAGGAATTTTTTATTAATTAGCTTTATTGAGTGTTATTTTCTCTACTCCAAACTCTACATGAAACTTTGGCGGGGTCATTGTATGAAAGTGGTTTTCATTGTACATAATATAAATCCAACTCCACACTCTGCACAAATAGGGATTAACAAATACCAAACCATGGACCCAAACCACGATTCTCCTCATCAAGAATCTCCAGGAACTCCTTGTTGTTCTTGGTCGACATCCCACTAACAACTTTCACCTCCCTCACACACCCAACATTTATTTCACTCTTTTACTTGATAGAGTAGCTCCTGATGATGGGCTTTTATGTTTTAGATTTACCAAACCTCCAAACCATTGACCACATAAAGCTTGCTGTTGCATTGATTTTTCACATCAACATGGATGAGCACTGGTTGTCTCCAATTTGCAGCTTAAAGGGTCAACGACCAAAGCATCCTTCAATTTTTCATACTTCATGTCATTAAGGTCAAGGAGATCTAGGTGGATATTGGTGGCCACCCACCTATTCCACCTAGACCCCCCTACCAGTTTCATTTGTTTCATTGTTCATTTCAACATTTACGATTTTTAGTAGTTTTTCGGGTCCTAAATTTCTCTAGCATTTGAACCCCTTAAACGGCATTTTTTTTGGGTTTGGGTAAGGCCTATAGCCATAGTTAGGGGCTTGTGGAAAAACTATATTAATCGGAAAGACCTATCCAACAAGGTATTGTACACACAAAACAGAGATAATATGACCAAGTTACAACCCCTCACAGTTGGATGCCCAACTAACCCCAACAAGGCCCACAAAATCTTGTTGTTACATCTCATGTGATTAGGGTTTTGGTTGTTTAGGGTTTTCTCATGTTTTTCAATAATCAATATGCCCTTGAGCCTCATTGTAACACAGTTCATAAGCATGTAGTCAACACATCTCTTCCTAGAGATAAGCTACCATCACCCAAGCTATCTTATTTCCATTATATTTGTAAGCATAGTTTAGTATTATTCTATTAATGAAATGAAGTTTTTTTTTTTTTTTTTTTTTTTTTTTTTTTGAATCTCTATGTTTATGATTATATCTATAATTTGTTGTGTTTCTATTTAAGTTTGGATCAGTGGTATCAAAGTGGTCTTTCCTTTCTCTATTTTTCTTTGCATGCCCCCAATGAGGTCAGGGTGTAAAGAGTTAGGGCTTGATCTGTTAGGCCCTTATAATACTAATGATTCCCCCATTACTATTGTCATTGTATCCCTTATTGTTATTATTGTGCCCATATTGTATCCATATTGTTATTAGTATGCCCATAGAAACCCACTATTATTATTTTTGTGCCCTTATGTTATTAATGTTATGTCAGCTTGATTATATTGTGACCCCTTAGACTCCTATATATAGAAGGGAGGTTTACTCATTTGTATCATCGAATAATTGTTCATTTGTGTAATGTAAAGGAAGTTGCCCACTCGAAGAGGCTGAATTCTAAGGTGTTGATCTATCTTTTCTATCTTTTTGTGAGCTAGTTTCCTAACATTTGGTATCAGAGCTTTGGATTCTAGGTTTTTGCTACTCCAAACAGTTCATCATGGCATTTTCACTATAACTTTCTTCTACGGCGTTTCAGAAGCTAAAAAAAACCCATTTGAGCCGAAATTGTTCTGAACTTCGAGTCAGGATTTCAAAGCTTTTCTCACTATATTTACGTAGATATGATTTGAGGAAGTTAGATTTTTGTAGACTCCCAAATTGCATTCCAAATAGGTGACCTGGGGAAAATCATCATAACTTTTGTTTTGAGCATCAAATTGAAATTTCGTAAGAAGTTTCAGAAAAAGGACGGCTTGTAGTTTTCTGTATATCAGTTTTAGGTACTAAGGTTGAAACAGTGAGACATGGAATGTCGTACAAGTTCACTCTACTGAACTAGTCTATAATCCGGTCATCGTGGGAGATTTGGCATAACTCTTCCTTGGAGAATCAACATGGGAAAAATCCAATGGTGTTGACTCCCAAAAAAATCTGTAAAGGCCAAGAGTGGATTTTAAGGTGACTAAAAAGGAAAGGATGTGGGCTCCCAACTGAATCTACAAATTTCAAAATTGTACATGAAGTGATGGAAATTACACGGAAATCGTACATGAAGTGAGCGTAGTCTAAAGAAACTACAAACTAGCTTGAAAAATAATGGAAATTTTGAAAAGAATTATGATAAATGAGTCACCAACCATTATTTAGTTGCTTCTTATCAAGATGATCTTTTTATTAATTAGCTTTACTGAGTGTTATTTTCTCTACTCCACACTCTACACGAAATTTTGGCAGGGTCATTGTACGAAAGTGGTTTTCATTGTGCACAATATAAAGCCACCTCCGCACTCTGCACAAACAGGAATTGAAAAACACCAAACCATGGACCCAGACCATGATTCTCCTCATCAAGAATCTCCTGGCACTCCTTGTTGTTCTTAGTCGACATCCTGCTAACAACTTTCACATCCCTCACACACATAAAATTGATTTCACCCCTTTACTTGATGGAGTAGCTCTTGATGATGGGCTTGTATGTTTCAGGTTTACTGAACCTCCAAACCATTGACCACATAAAGCTTTTTGTTGCATTGATTCTTCACATGAACATGGACGAGCATTGGTTGTCTCCAATTTGAATCTCAAAGGGTGAACAGCCAAAGCATCCTTCAATTTTTCATACTTCATGTCATTAAGATCAAAGGTGATCTAGGTGGATATTAGTGGCCACCCACCTATTCCACCTAGTCCCCACAGTCAGTTTCATTTTTTTCCTTATTCATTTCAACATTTACTATTTTTAACATTTTTTCGGGTCCTGAACTTCTCCAACGTTTGAACCCCCTAAACGGCATTTTTTTGGGGTTCGGGTAATTCCTGTAGCCATAGGTAGGGGCCTGTGGCAAAACCTATAGTACTCATAAAGACCTTTCCAACAAGGTATCGTACACACCAAATGGATATAATATGACAAAGTTATGACCCCTGGCAGTTAGTTGTCGAACTAACCCCAACAATGCCCACAAACTCTTCATGTTACATATACTAGGGTTAGTGTTTTGGTTGTTTAGGGTTTTCTCATGTTTTTCAATAATAAATAGGTCCTTGAGCCTCATTGTAACACATTTCATAAGAATGTAGCCAACACATCTCTTCTAAGAGATAAGCTACCATCACCCGAGCCATCTTATTTCCATTCTATTTATAAGCATAGTTCAGTATTTTTCTATCAATGAAATGAAGTTTTTTTCTATTGCATATTTGTGTTTATGATTATATCTATAATTTGTTGTGTTCTTGTTTAAGTTTGGATTAGTGTTATCAGAGCGGTCTTCCCTTTCTCTGTTTTTCTTTACATGTCCTCAATCAAGTCAGGGTATAAGGAGTTAGGGTTTGATCTGTTAGGCTCCTATAATACAAGTGATTCCTCCATTACTATTGTCATTGTATCCCTTATTGTTATTATTGTGCCCCTATTGTCCCCATATTATTATTAGTATGCCCCATAGAAACCCACTATTATTATTTTTGTGCCCTTATGTAATTAATGTTATGTGGGCTTGATTATATTGTGACCCCTTAGACTCCTATATATAGAAGGTAGGTTTAGTAATTTGTATCATCGCAGATTTTTTCATTTGTGTAATTTAAAGGAAGTTTTCCCCTTGAAGAGGCTGAATTCTAAGGCGTTGATCTATTTTTTCTATCTTTTGTGAGTTGGTTTCCTAACATTTGGTATTAGAGCTTTGGATTCGAGGGTTCCATTTCTCCAAATAGGTCATTGTGGCATTTTAGCTATAACGTTTTTCCTGCGATGTTTCAGAAGCTAAAAAAAAAACCCATTTGAGCCAAAAACTTTTGGAACTTCGAGTCTAGATTTTAGATCTTTTCTCTCTATATTTGCAAAGATATGATCTAAGGAAGTTAGGGTTTTTACAGACTCAAGAATTACATTCCAAACAGGGGAAATTCATTATAACTTCTTTTTTGAGCATCAGATTGAAATTTCGTAAGAATTTTAATAAAGAGGACAGCCTATAGGTTTCTATGTATTAGTTTTAGGTACTAAGGTCGAAACAATGACACATGGCACGTCATACAAGTTCGCTCTACTGAACTAGTCTATAATCTAGTCACCGTGGGTTATTTGGCATAACTCTTTCTTGGAGAATCCAATCTTGATCAAACTTGCAGGGTTAGAAAGAGGACTCAAAGGGCTACCATAAGAAGACATTTAAGATATTTTAGATCCACGGTTACAAAGATATGACAGATTCAATATCGAGCTCTTACAAAGTGAAAAAAAGTTGTGTAGTTTTTTTTTTTTTATTTTGCATAAAATTGGTTTGAAAAAATAGTTTGAAAGAATTCAAAGGGAATAGTGGAGAATTATTAGCATTAATTAATGCCCCGAAGAAAGAAAATGGAAACACCTATTAAGCAACCTGAAAGCTCTAGCATGACTCATGAAGAAGACGAAGAAATGCAACATGATATGTCAAAATTACAAGAACAAGTACAACAAATTTCACACTCACTAAAGGTAAATGAAGCCAAGATGAATGGCATGGAAGTTAATATGAATGGCATGCAAGTCAATATAGATTGCGTGGAAGTTAATATGAATGGCATGGATGCTATGATGAATGGAATGGATGATAAGATGGAAGAATTGAAGATAACATTGAATAAGTTGCTACAAGAAATGGTCACTAATGGTGAAAGGGTAGTAAAGGAAACTCATGATGAGAACAAAATAAATGTTAATCATGATTTTATAGACTCTAATCTTGGATTGAAGACCCACCATGTTCCAAAAATTGATATGAGGAAGTTTGATGGCGAGGATCCCGGAACATGGATACTACAGATGGAGCAATTTTTCGATTTCCATAATGTGCAAAACACACAAAAGGTACGTATTGCAACTTTATATTTGGAACCAAATAAATTTGTATGGTATCAATGCCTTTGGTCTCATAAACCATTTATCACTTGAGAAATTTTTACAGAAGAAATGATAGCACATTATGAGGATACAAAAAGCAACACCTTGTTTAGCCAATTGATAAATCTCGAACGAATGGGTTCAGTGATGGATCACATTGAGGACTTCCAGAAATTGAGCATAAGGGTAAAAGATATTCTATAGGAGCATAGGATTGATTTGTTCATAGGGACTTTAAAGGATAATATCCAACATGAGGTTCACCTTTGGGAACCTTATTCATTGGAGAAGGCATTCAGGTTAGCAAGAAAAATGGAAAGTAAAATTATGGCAACCAAGAAGCCTACCACTGACAACTATAAAGATGGAAGTGTTGTTTCCCCTAGCCTTTCAAGACCTACAAGGTTGACACCACAACAATTGGAAGAAAAAAGAGCAAAAGGAATTTGTTACAGTTGTGATAGAAAATACACTAAAGGTCATAAGTGTGCTGAGAAGAAATGATTATACATAGATTGTGAAGAGGAGGAAGAAAAGGAACAAGAAATGTCAAAAGAAGAGGATATACTCTAGGAACAAACCCTAGATAAATAAGAAATGAATCCCACCATACCTTGTAATGCATTGGCTAGAATCACCACTCCTCAAACTATCAAGATAGAAGGACATATCAAGAAGAAAAAGGCAATAATGTTGATTGATTCGAGAAGTACCCATAATTTTATTCATTGTAAGATAGCAAAGGAATTGAATTGCTTCCTATATCCAACACCAAAGTGTCAAGTGATGGTTGAAAATGGAGGAAACATAAATTTCTTAGGAAAGTGTCATAATATCAAGCTATCCGTGGGAGAATATGTATTGAATATCCCAATGCTTTCCATTCCAATCGGTGGTGTTGATGTTTTACTAGGAGTCCAATGGATACAATCCTTGGGTACAATAGCTTTTAATTTTCAAGAACTTTTCATGAAATTTTGTGTGGAAGAAAAGGAAGTTGAATTAAGGGGTATTGTATGGAAATTGGGAAAGATAATTAGCTCTAACAGTATGACAAATATTCTAAAGAAGGAACATCGAGGTGTAATTCCACAATTATGTTTGCTAGAGGTTCCCACATTGAAATCATCTATTTCTCCAGATCTCCAAAAATTCATAGACAATCATTCCAAGGTATTTGAGACTCCCAAAGGTCTCCCACCTATTCATGATCATGATCATGCTATTCATTTGATTCTAGGAAGTGTTCCTCAAAATATCAAGCCATACAAATATTCATATGCCCAAAAGAGTGAAATTGAATGTATGGTTGCAGAAATGCTAGAGGTTGGTATGATTCAACCTAGTCAAATTTCTTTCTATTCTCTAGTAGTATTGGTGCACAAGAAGGATGGATCATGGCGCATGTGTTCGAATCATAGGGAGCTCAACAAGCTCACTATTAAAAATAAATTTCTCATTCTTGTCATTGATTAATTATTGGATGAATTGCATGGATCAGTTTACTTCACCAAGTTGGATCTTTGTTCAAGATATCATCAAATCAGAATGAAGACTGAAGACATTCTGAAAACAGCATTTAGAAATCACGAGGATCATTATGAAATTTTGGTCATACCTTTTGGCCTTACCAATGCACCTTCTACATTTCAAGGTTTGATGAATTCCATTTTCAAACCCTTCCTTAGAAAATTTGTGTTAGTATTTTTTGATGATATACTAATCTACAACAAATCTTGGAAGGATCATGTTAAACATGTTGACAGGGTGCTCAAACTACTGGAGGAGAAACAATTATATGCAAAAAACTCCAAATGTTTCTTTGGAGTACAAGAGGTGGAATATCTGGGTCATATTGTATCACATGAAGGTGTTAAGGTAGACCCTAGCAAAATTAAATCCATTAAGGAATGGAAAATCCCCACATCCATAAAGCATCTACGAGGATTTCTCGGGTTGATAGGGTATTATCACAAGTTTGTTAAGACTTATGGGAGAATAGCAGCACCTCTAAAAACATTATTGAAGAAAGATGCATTTTCATGGCTCCAGAAGCAACAAAGGCCTTCGAACATCTTAAAGAGGCAATGTGCCAAGCACCAGTGTTAGCTACGTTGGACTTCACAAAAACCTTTATTGTGGAATGTGATGCTTCAGGAAATGGAATTGGTGTTGTTTTAATACAAGATGAAAGACCCATTTCTTTTGAAATTCATCCAATCAAGGGAAAGTATTTACACAAAGCTATTTATGAGAAGGAAATGTTGGGAATACTACATGCACTTAAGAAATGGTGACCCTACCTAATGGGAAGACACTTCAAGGTAAAATCAGATCATGATAGTCTTAAATACCTTTTAGAGCAAAGATTATCCTCTGAAGAGCAATAAAAATGGGTCACAAAGATGTTGGGTTACGACTTTGAAATCATTTACAAAAAAAGGAAGCAAATTATTGTGGCAGATGCACTCTCAAGAAAGGATGAGGATGCAGAAGCATTTTTGTGCGCCATTCCTATTATCCAACCAAATTGGATAAACGAAGCAAGGGAGGAATGGAAGAATGATGAAGACGTGTGGGCTATAATTCAAAAGTTACAAAAAGGTCCCAGTACATCTGATACATTTAGCTGGAAAAATGGTTTTTTGTGATACAAATATTGTTTATACCTATGTAAGAATTCCCAACTCAAACAAAATATTCTTATGGAATTGCACACTCCTCCCATAAGAGGGCACACAGGATATTAAAAACTTACCATAGTGTTAAGAAGGAATTTTTTTGGGGTGGCCTTAAATCGGATATTCAAAAGTTTGTGGCGGAATGTTTGGTTTGCCAACAAAATAAATTTGAAACAATTAAGACCCCAGGTCTATTACAACCTTTATCCATTCCAAGCCAACGTTGGGAGGAGGTTTCAATGGATTTTATCATAGGTTTACCAAGTCCGAAGGAAAGAGTTTCATCATGGTGGTAGTTGATAGACTTACCAAGTATGCACACTTTTGTGCATTATCACATCCATTTTAAGCCAGTACAATTTCTATTGTATTTATGGAAATTATTCAAAAGCTACATGGAAACCCAAAGATTATTGTAAGCAATAGAGATCCCATTTTCACTGGAAATTTTTGGACAAAATTATTTTCTTGTCTCGGTAATCAGTTAGCTCATAGCTCATCTTATCATCCTCAATATGATGGGAAAGATAGTAAACAAATGTTTGGAAGGATATCTTAATTGCTTTGTATTTGATAAACATACACAATGGATCAAATGGTTGCCTCTGGCTGAATGGTGGTATAACACTTCCTTCCATATTGCGGCAAAAATGACCCCATTTATGGCACTTTATGGATATCATCCACCATCCATCACATCATATTTAAGAGAAAGTTCTAAGGTTCAAGCAATGGAACATCACATCAAGAATCAACAACAAGTTCTCCTACTCTCAAAGGATAAACTCACGTTGGCACAGAATACAATGAAACAACAGGCAGATCAACATTGCAGTGAAAGAATTTTTTATGTAGGTGACTGGGTATTCCTACAACTACAACCATATAAACAAATGGCCCTCAAGCAAACTAAGAAGGATAATAAATTATCACCAAATTATTATGGTCCATACAAGGTGTTGCAAAAGATTGGTACTATGGCATACAAATTGGAGCTTCTTGCAACTTCCCAAGTGCACCTAGTTTTCCATGTTTCATGTCCAAAGAAGGTTATAGGTGACAAGCTCCAAATTCAGAAAATATTTCCAAAACTTGATGAGGAAGGAAAAGTCATATTGGAACCAGAAGTAGTCACAGAAACCATAACTTGAAATCTACAAAATCGATCAATTTCGAAGCATCTCATCAAGTGGAAGAACTTATCCATTGAATATTCCACATGGGAGTATGATAATTTTATACAGAGACATCCAAAACTACTCAAGCATTGAGGACAACACTTTTCAAAAGGATAGGGGCATGTTAGGCCCCTATAATACTAGTGATTCCCCCATTACTATTGTAATTGCCTTATTGTTATTATTGTGCCCCTATTGTCCCCATATTGTTATTAGTGTGCCCCATAGAAACCTACTTTTGTGCCCTTATGTTATTACTGTTATGTCAGCTTGATTATATTGTGACCCCTTAGACTCCTATATATAGAAGGGAGTTTTAGTCATTTGTATCATTGAATAATTGTTTATTTGTGTAATGTAAAGGAGGTTTCCCCCTCGAAGAGGCTAAATTCTAAGGTGTTGATCTATCTTTTATATATTTTTGTGAGTTAGTTTCCTAACATGATTTGGTTCAAACATTGAAAGATTAGCCTCACAAACCCTAATGACCTCCCATAGCAGAAGAAAATAATGATGAGGGGGCTAGAGTCCTTTCAAAATGTTTCCCAGATCCTTCGATGGCTACCCGCAAGTGATGCATCTTCATCCCATAGCCACTCTGCAGGCATCGCTCCTTTAAGGTACAAGTTAACTTCAATATTCCCATATTCGAAGGCCTGATATATGCAGACGTCGTAGATAAATAATTAAATCTATTGGAACGATTTTTTTCAGTCCATGACTTTTTCAATTAGGAAAAGATCACTTTTTCACTTCTTAAAGTCGCTCCACATGTCAAGGGCTGGTGGGAAACCTACTGTGAACAAAAGGATGAGAGTGAACCCTCACAGTTTTCAACACACCCACTTGGAATTCTTTATGAGATGCCATCAAGGAACAATATTACCTTGTCAGGATCTATGAAGACAAATACATATATTTGACCCCGCTATGGTAGGGAAGGGACCAAGATGTGCCAAAGTTCACAAATATTTTCCATACCCTTCTCACAAAGTTGGGTTTCAAGGATGTCGAGCGACATTTGGTGCTCAAGTACCATGGTTTTCTACACAAGTACATCCAATATGAGATGGAGATCCTCGACATTTCCTCGTTCGACACAGCGTATCGATACCCTGTCAAGGTTAAAGTTTAAACAGAAGAAGCGGTACTTTGGATCTACAAATCCAAAGAAAGGAAAAGGTAGCCCCAAACCACATAACAAAGGACCAAGTCAAGGTGGGGCTAAATAGGACATCTCGTCGAAGCCGCAAGAAAAGAACAACACCATGAAGACAAAGAAGGACATAGAAAAATGGTTTGATTTCCATAAGATCTCCTCTCAAAATACAAGCGAGTATCGGTCCAGGCAATCACTGGTGACCGAGCTAAGGGCTTTGGAATCAAATGTAGGTTCCAACTATGAATCAGAACTTGATAAGGGAAATGACAAAGGAAGCAAATCATTGACACAGAGCCCAGTGCCACTGTGGCCACCACCAAGATCTAGATGATTGAGCCTAAAGATCTAGAGCAGGGGGAACACCTCTTCCACTCACAGAAGTGGGTGAAGGGTTCTCTGCCACAACTCATTGTTGACAACAGGAACCAAAAGACCCTCATTTCAGTAGAGGTCATGAAGTAGTTGGGCCTAAAGACTACAACACATCCATATTTGTACACCTTTAGGTGGCTTCACCAAGGATGATATCTTTGCATCAGCTAGCAGTGTTGCCTTACCTACAGCATCAAGCCCTTCACAGATGAGGTATTTTGTGATGTTGTTCCTCTTGAAGTTTGTGATGTATTGTTAGGATAACCATACTTGTGGAAGTGACATGTTGGATTCTAGACGTCGCTCTATGATTATTACTTTGGCTAATAATTTGTACAGGATACCAAAGGTATCCCCTCCTACCACCATATCTTTGACCACTACAAAACAATGCAGTAAGATCATTTCCCAAACCAGGAAATTTGATTTCCTTATGATTCGCTCCCAGGCAAGAAGAAGGTTGGTGCCATGGCTTCCAGGAAGGGTTCCTCTACACAAAAACAACAACAAATGGACAAGGTCATGGAGGAGTACAGGGATATTTTTGCCTCACCCACAGGGGTACCTCTGCACTATTAGGTCAAGCACTCCATCAATCTCACCCTGAGATCACTATTGTTGAATGGACCAATATATCGAAGCTTTATTCTAGAGAACAATAAGATCAAGAGGCAGATTGTTGGGTTGTGTTATATTCTTTCCATGACTAGCCGATGCAATTAACTGGCGGGTTAGAAGGGGGGCAAAGCCCCTTCGTCATTGCGCCAATTGCATAGCAGGGTGGGGGTCATAAGGGGTTTGAGGGGTGTAGGTAACTGCACTCTATGGGGTCCAAGGCAGCGTCGTGGAAAATTTTGTTTTCAAACCCTATATTAGGTTGGGTGGACCTACCTATGGTTTTGTGCATGATTTTCGCACGTGGTTTGGACGCAATGTTTTTTGATCCATGGTTTTGGAAGCAATGGTTTTTGGTCGATGGTATTCAATGCTTCGGCATGTATAAATATGTGTTGTAACATTGAAAGGAACATAATAAAAAATCAAGCTAGTAGTCCCAATATTGGGATCCAAGGAAAAATATCTGTGTATATGTGTTTTATGTGTTATTCTCTTATATTGTTTATTTTCTATGTTTTAGAACTCATATGTAGGTAATTTCTGTACACTGTTAAAACCTACATTTGGTATCAGAGTTGTTTTAGCTTCAAGGGGACACCTTTGTTGCTGAAGGGTTTCACTCGAGCCTGTGGTAGACCCCGTTCAGTGGGAGATCTATGGGATCGATTCTAGTGGTGAAGGAAGATGGCGAGAAGTGGAATGATAGAGATCAAGAAATTTAATGGTTATAGTTTTGAGTTGTGGAAACTCAATATGGGGGATCTGTTGGTGGATAAACATTAGTAGATTGCGGTATATCGAGGTACTAAACCAACAAGAACATATGATGAATAACGGAAGAATTTGGATGGGAAGGCAAAGAGCACAATATGATTGTGTGTATCAAATTCAATATTGTTGAATGTATCAGGGGAAGATACAGTGAAGGCTTTGTGGGACAAGTTAGGTACTTTGTACCAATCTAAGTCTCTGGTGAATAAATTATTCCTATAGAAAAATATGTATAACCTGGGGATGAAAGATGGAAACTCAGACACTGAGCATCTGAATGCATTTAATACTGTGGTAAGTTAGTTATCATCTGTTGATATCGAAATTTCAGATGAATATAAGTGCATTAGTTTGTTGTGTTCTCTACCAGATTCATGGTATAGTCTAGTTATTGCAATAGGTAGCAATGCAACTGCCTTGTAGTGTGATGAAATAGTCTCATCCTTGCTGATGGAGGAGATGAGACAGAAAAATATGGAGAGCCAAAATGATGATGCCTTGCCTATATGAGGATGTTCCCAGAACAAAACAAAACTAAGTCATCGAGTGGGAGATCTAAATCTAGAGGGAGATCTAGATCTCCAAGAAAACCTATAAAGGTGGGGTGCTGGAAATGAGGAAAGGAAGGGCACTACAAAAGGGACTATAAATCAAAAACTCTTGACAAAGGAAATGGATCTGATGACGCTCCTTCTGCAGAGGCAAAAACCACCTCAGATGAAGGTGGGGATGTGTACTTGGCTTCTTCAAGTACACATGTAGATCATGAGGCATGGTTGATTGAGTTAGGTGCATCCTTTCACTTCACTCCCCATAGAGAGTGGTTCTGCAAGTATCAAAAATATGATGGTGGTGATGTATTCTTAGGGGATGATAGGAAGGCTAGAATTGTTGGTCGCAAAAAGTAAAGTTGAATTTGCAAGGTGGAAGGGTTAGAACACTTACGGGTGTTCTAAATATTCCTGCATTGGCTAGAAATCTGATTTCTGTAAACAAGCTAGATGATGTAGGTGTAAAAATAATGTTCAAGAAGGATACCTACAAGATGATTCGGGGAGCACTGGTATTGATGTGATGAGTTCGGATTGGAACTCTGTACAAGCTGCAAGGTAGCATTATTGTTGATGGGTGCAATAGTTCTGTGGTTCCTGAAAATGGAGTAGAAAATCTAGTGTTCTCTGGAGAGAAGACCATGATGTGGCATCAAAGGCTTGGACATATTGGAGAGAAGGGCCTTCAAATACTTCATGGTACAAGTATGGTAGAAAGTATGAGTAATAGCTCTCTAGATTTTGATTTATGTGAAAATTATGTATATGGGAAGTAGAATCGGGTGAGTTTCCCCTTTGGTGGGAAGAGGGTGAAATAGATATTAGAGCTTGTACACAGTGATGTGTTTGGACCTGTGAAGGTTCCATCGCTAGGTAATTTTTTGTATTATGTATCATCTATAGATGACTTCTCAAGGAATACATGGATATATTTCCTTAAGAAGAAATATGAAGTCTTTGATAGGTTTAAAGAATTTAAGGCTCTGGTGGAAAACTAAACAGAGAAGAAGATAAAGGTACTAAGGATAGATAACTGTGGAGACTTTTGCAGTAAGGAATTTGAAGAATTCTGTAAGAAGTGTGGTATAGCATGGTAGAAGACTAATCCATATACACCTCAACAAAATGGAGTTGCAGAAAGAATAAACAAGACGTTGATGGAAAGGGCAAGAAGCATGCACAGTGGTGTCAGGTTAGGACAAGAGTTCTGGGCAGAGGCGGTGGAGACTGAATGTTACCTAGTCAATAGGTCACCTTCATTAGCGTTGGAGGATAAGACTCCACAAGAGGTATGGACTAGTAAGAAACCCTCTCTTTCACATATGAAGGTACTTGGATGTGATGCATATGTACATGTTCCAAAGGAGAAAAGAACAAAATTGGATAATAAATCTGAAAAGTGCATCTTCATTGGGTATAAGGATGGTTTAAAGGGTTATAAGCTTTGGAACCCAGTTACAAGGAAGGTTGTGTATAGCCGAGATGTGGTGTTCAGAGAGGTGAAAGATGTTATTAAACATGAAATCCAACCAAAGGAACCTGAGAAGATAGAGTTTGAGCTTAAGGAGGAAGATTCAGACTTTATAACAGAAGAGGAATCAGAAGATAAAGAGCCACAAACTCCAAGTGTGAGAAGATCAGTTCAAGAAATAAGGTAGCCAGAAAGGTATATTCCATCTTCTTTCTATTCAAATTTTGATTTATCTATTACTGATGATGATCCGAGAACTGTGAAGGAAGCAGTAGATTTAGAGGATGACAAGCTTTGGAAAGAGGCCATGGTTGATGAAATGGCATCTTTGCACAAAAATGAGGCATGGGATCTGGTGTTGTTGCTGGCTGGAAGGAAACCCATTGGTAGTAAATGGGTGTTCAAGAAGAAGACAAATGCAGAAGGAAAGGTGGAGAAATACAAAGCTCGATTGGTAGCAAAAGATTATTCCCAGGTGCCAAGGAATTGATTTTGGTGATATTTTTTCTCCTATTTCCAAGGTGTCTTCTATTATATTACTTCTATATATTGATTTTGATTTTTAAGTAGAACAGATGGATGTGAAGACAACATTTCTTCATGGAGATCTCGAAGAGGAGATCTACATGAAGCAACCTGACGGTTTTGCAGTGAAGGGTAAGATAGAACTAGTATGCAAGTTAAAGAAGTCTCTGTGGTATAAAAAATTTGATACATTTATACGGGGACTTAGCTTCACCAGAAGCAAAGGAGATCACTGTGTGCATTTTAAATTAATTGGTGACCATGTTATTTATCTGGTCTTATATGTGGATGATATGTTGCTGGTTGGAAATGACAAACAAATTATCCAGGATTTGAAGACCCATTTGTCCTCCAAACTCGACATGAAAGATCTTGGTGTTGCAAACTATATTTTGGGCATGGAAATTAAAAGAGATCGGACAAAGAGGAAGTTTTGGTTAAAACCAGAGGAAGTATGTCGAGACAATATTGCAGAGGTTTAATATGCAGGAGAGTAAACCGGTGAAGATTCCTATTCATGTACATGTAAAGGTATCTGTTGAACAGTGTCCCAAGACACAAGAAGAGGAAGAGGACATGTCTTGTGTTCCATATGCAAGTGCAGTTGGTAGCCTAGTGTAGATGGTCTATACTAGACCATAAATTGCACATGCAGTGGGAGTATTGAGCAGGTTTATGTCAAAACTAGGGAAGGAGCACTCGATAGTAGTGAAGCAGGTTTTCAGGTATTTTCATGGCACTACTGATTATCGTTTGTGCTACCAAGGAAGACCAGTATTGGAGAAAATGTTGGGTATCCATGGCTTTGTTGATGCAGATTGGGCTGGAGATCTAGATCAAAGAAGATCTACAAGTGGGTATGTGTTTAACCTATTTGGAGGTGCAGTCAGTTGGATGAGTAAGAAACAATTTGTGGTGGCACTATCAACTACAGAGGAAGAATACATGGCAGCCACTCATGCAAGCAAGGAAACAGTTTGGTTGCAAAGATTGTGTTCAAGTATGGGGTTAGTACAAGGAGCTATAAGGATAGACTGTGACAGCCAAAGTGCAATTTTCTTGGCAAAGAACTCTTCATATCATTCAAATACAAAGCACATTGATGTTCAATATAACTTTGTGAGGGATATGATATAAGACAAAAAGATGTTGCTGGTAAAGATGGACATTTTGAAGAATACTACATATGCATTGAAAATTTTTGTGAGCTCTGAGAAGTTCTCTTGGTGTATAGAAACAATGGGCATTACAAGGCTGGATAAATGACTAAGCTCTCCTGTGGCTCCCCGTGGAAAGAAAACAACAAGTGGGAGAATGTTGGGTTGTGTAATGGGGGGGTGGTCACAGGGGGTTTGAGTGGTGCAAGTAACCCCACTCTATGGGATCCAAGGCAGCGCCCTGGAAAATTTTGTTTTTGGACCCTATATTAGGTTGGGTGGACCTAGCTATGGTTTTTTGCATGATTTTCACACATGGTTTTAGACGCGATGGTTTTTGGTCCATGGTTTTGGACGCAATGGTTTTCGGTCCATGGTATTGGATGCTTCATCATGTATAAATATGTATTCTAATATTGAAAGGAACATAATCAAAAATCAAGCTGGTATTCCTGGTCTTGGGATCCAAGGGAAAATCTTTATGTATATGTGTTTTATGTGTTATGCTCTCACATTATTTATTTTCTATGTTTTAGAATTCGTATGCAGGTAATTTATGTACAGGGTTAAAACCTACATAGATTCAGGAACTATTGCAAAAAGGGCACATCAGGCCAAGCTCATCACCTTGTGGGAGCTCGATTATATTAGGATAAAAGAAGGATGAGACCTAGAGGCTCTATATTGACTATTGGGCACTAAACAAGTTCACTATCCAGAATAGGTACCCAATCCCATTAATTGATGACCTTTTGAACCAGCTCAAAGTAGCCAAATATTTTAGCAAGATTGACTTTAAGTAAGGTTATCACCAGGTGCCTATCGAACCCTCTGATGTTTGGAATACTATCTTCAAATCCAAGGAGGGCCTTTTCGAATGATTGGTCATATTGTACGGATTGATGAATGCCCCAACAACCTTCATGAGGCTGATGGATAACGTCTTGTGACCCTTCACCAATGCATTTGTGGTGGTGCATTTAGATGACATCTTGATCTTCAGCCATAGTTGGGAAGAGTACCTCCACCATATTCAACAGGTATTTCAAACCTTGTAACAACACAAGTTTTCTGTTAACTTGGAGAAATGCACCTTTGGCCTGACCCAGGTTCGATATTTGGGATACATTATTGATGAGCAAGGTGTACATGTGAACCCATCAAATATACAAGTCATTTGGGATTGGCCAACACCAACCACTCTAACAAAGCTCTTGAACTTTTTGGGTATACCAATTTCTACCGTAGGTTCATGTTGGAGTTCTTTAATATCACCTGGCCTTTAAGTCAAGTCACCAAGGGTGGAGTGAAAGAAAAAAAAATTGGTCGGAAACCCAACAAAAAGTGTTCTCTGAGTTGAATAATCGCCTCTATTCTTCACTAGTGCTCACATTACCAAACCTACAATAACCATTTGAGATTAAGACAGATGCCTCCAACTATGTTTTTGGTGTGGTTCTTACTCAACATGGGCATCCAGTGACTTACCATAGTGAGACACTTTTAGACACAATCCGAAAGTACCCCACTTACAAAAAAGAAATGTATTCCATTATGCAAGCTACCGTCAATGAAAGAATTAAATTATGGGGAAGGAAATGGTCATCCAAATAGACCACTAACCTATATAGTTCATAGAGACATAAGGGAAGTTACAGAATGATCGCCATCAGAAATGGTCCACCTGTCTGCAACAGTTCCATTTGAACATTAAGTATAAGAAGGGGAGCACCAATAACATCGTTTATTTCCTCTACCAACCATCGTTCATGGTATTGATCACTGTACTCGACTCCTATGGTCACAAGACATCATGGTGGCCACATCTTTACAAGATTTATCGAGAATTCAACAACATATACCAAACACTCTTAGAAGGGAAGAAAGTTCCAAATTTTTACCTTCATGATGCATTGTTATGCCACCTAGCACACATTTGTGTTCCTTCAAGTGAGCATTCCAAGATGATTTCGCAGGCATACTACAGTTGGGTCACTGGACATTTTAGAGTAGAGGAAATAGTGGTAGTATTGGAAAAGTATTCTTATTAGCCAAAACTTCGTCGAGATGTTGGGAAGTACATTAGATCCTACACTGCCTGTGCCATTTCCAAACCAACCATCAAGAAGGAAGGCCTGTATACTCCTCTACCTACTCCTAGGCGTCCCTAGGAAATTGTCTCCATTGATTACATGTTGGGCCCTCTACTAAGCATGGAAACGATTAGATTTTCGTGGGAGTCGATATATTCTCTAAAATGGCTATCATGGTGGTTTATAAGAAGAGTATCATAGCAGATGCCACTGGTAAGATCTTCTTTGAGTGAGTGTGGGTACACTTTGGAAACCCACATTCCATTATAACATATCAAGACAGTAGATTCTTGAGTGCATTTTGGTCAAGTCTCTGGTCGATGGTGGATACAAAACTTACTAATTCCATGGCTTTCCATCCCCAAATTGATGGAAAAATAGAGGTTTTCAATAGAATTATCGTACAATTTCTGCACATGTACAACTCGAAGCATCCATGCACGTGGGATGAAAGTCTCCCCTATGTTCAACAGGACATAGCCCCTTTCAGGTAGGGCTGGGATTTTAGCCATTATGCCCCATTGATGTGTCCATACCATTTGTAGCCACTCAGGTAAATTTAGCTCACGTTTAGTCCAAAGCTAAAAGGGTTAACAACTTCATTGAATGCATTCAACACATCCAAGAAACACCATGATCGGTATTGAGTGTCACACAAGTTCCAGGCAGGTGACAAATTTTGGCTACATTTGCAAAAGGAGTGCCATATTGGACCCCAGCGCAACCTTCACCCTCTCCGATATGGGCCATCCACCATCACCAAGGTCATCAGTGACAACGCCTTCAAGCTTAGCATCCCATCATTCCCTGTTCTACACCTAGTGGTCAATGTAGATCACATTTGGCCATACTTTCCATTATTGTTCGACACGTCTAACATTGCAGAACATCCCACACTAGCAGATCTCAACCCAAACTACACGGAACATGCCACAACTAATTAGAGCATGGACACACAGATCAAGGGCACTCATCAATAAAGGATACAATTATATTGATTTGTGAAACATGCCAACTCCTTCACCAGGGAAAGTGGTTCACTAGGGACCACGTTCAAGAGAAATTTCCTCACTCATGGAGTCTCTCCATGCATTGATCCATGTGGATATTGGTGGCCACTCTCCTATTCCACCTAAACCCCCCAATCAGTTTCATTTGTTTCCTTGTTCATTTCAGCATTTACTATTTTTAACAGTTTTTCAGGTCCTAAACTTATGGAGCAGCTTTGACCCCTAAACGAAATTGTTTTTGGGTCTGCAATAGGCCCATAACTAGAGGTAGGGAACTATGGAGAAATTTTTAGTACTTAGTGAGACCTTTCCAACAAGGTGCCGTATACACCAAACGGAGATAATAGGACCATGTTACGACCCTGGGAGGTTGGTTGCCTAACTAACCACAAACTCTTGGTGTTACATCACTTGGGGTTAGGTTCTCGGTTGTTTAAGGTTTTCTCATGTTTTCCAATAATAAATAGGCCCTTCAGCCTCATTGTAACATAATTCAGAGGCATGTAGCTGACAAATCTCTTCTCAAAGATAAGTTATCATCACCTGAGCTATCTTATTTCCATTTTGTTTATAAGCTTAGTTCAGTATTTTTCTATTAATGAAATGAAGTGCTTTTTTGCTGCATCTCTATGTTTATGATTATATCTATAAGTTGTTGCATTCATGTTTACTTTCATATCAAAAGGGCCTTCATATTTTATTGTTGCAAATTTACTAGGCTTTTAATTTTGATTTTTCCATCCATTGTAATCTACTTCTTCTTCAAATATCTACATGGAATCCATGACAAATGAACTTGTGCCACATATTCTTATTAATATATATTATATATTATATATATATAGATATATATTATATATATATATATTATATATATATATATATATATTATATATATATATATATATATTATATTATATTTGATATATAACGAGGTGTAGTATAGAAGCAAAGTATCTGACTTAGTGTCAGGTTTTCCCCTCCACACACTTCTTCTTTTGCTCATAAGAAGTCCAAAAATAGTAATGAATGAATGAGTTGAACAAAGAGCTTGTGGGAATTGCAGAAACTTAGGGGGCATACAAAAAAATGGTGAACTACATGCTATACTAGATACCAAAGGAATTTTCCTGGTGGTTAAGGTGGTCATGGTGATGGAATATAAGGTCATCAACAACTCAACAAACCTTTGATCCTCAATTCAGGAAGAAAGGGATGCAAAATAAGTTTTTGGTTAATCGAAGGATTAATGTTGACTAAACAACACATACCGTATCTAGATCCATAAGACCCCTTCTTGTGCTTTATAAGTTCTAGTTCCTTTACGACATCATCCATTTCCATGAATAAATATTTCTCATATATGCCTTGGAAGAGAAAAGTGCACTATCAATATAGTTGAGCTTCCTCCAAAGTGCATTTCATTGGGTTAAAAATACCAATTTTGAGAAGGTTGTTGAAGGTTATTTCTCTGAATTTGAGGAGATTTTCATATAAAGGTTTATTGAGATGGATACTAGTGGTTTCAGTACTACTGCCATGTTTTTCATCATTCCTTGAGATTATCAGTAGGAGACTCAATGCTTTTCCCACCTATCTTGGAACGTCTCTAGACGAGGTAAGTGGCACCCAAGGTGTAACAAACCCTCTCATGGGGAACTAGTGGTGACCCTCCTAATTTGGCTCAATAACCATGAAACCAACAAAGGTGAAATCAAAGTGGATGAATAAGTATAAGATTATTTTAACGTAGGATTATTTCTATTGTGTTATTAGTTTTATAGGAAATGATTTCGATATTACCATTCATTATGTGGGAGCATAGATATTTGGATAATGAGCTAAGTTCATTGTATAGAGCTTTGCACTCTAGCACAATGAGCTTCCTCTGCATTAAAAAAATAATATTAAACAAATTAGGTTGTATGGGTTATGTCACACACAACATATTTTAGATCTATTAGATAATGAAAATGCATCGAAAAATAGAAGTCTCATCTGTGAACCAGCGCCCCAAAATGACAAATTGTAAAATTAATTAGTTGATTTTTGGACATTGGTTTGATATTCTTGTTCATTGTGTAGGAGTATGGAGATCCACACAATGAGATAAATTTATTGTCCAGAGCTCTACACTCTTGTATAACAAGCTTCCTTCGCATTTGTTCGATATATTAATGTCTTAAAAATAAATGATGCTTCTTCTAGGGTATCAAGAAAGCCTTCACAACTCCTATCCCAATAGAAAATGGTATTGCAATATGCATAAATTATGCCTAAAAAGACTAATTTTGTAACTAGTGATTTCATCAGTGAGAGTTGTGACATTCTTATGCCTAATTCTAGTGATGCCAAAGCTCACAGGGATTCCAAATATGTGGAAGTAGCTTTGAAATGGTGTATTGTGTGCAGATGATCCTGATCATTTACTTCAAGGATGCATACAGAATTACATTTTAAAAGAACACATAACCAAGTGACATAAACACATAAAAGAAGTGGAAATAAAAAGAAACCATGAGATCAAAGGTACACAAACAACATGATAACGGAGTTCACCCAGTGTGGGATACATCTCTAGGCCCTGCTTAATGTGGGAAGGCATATTTCATTAAATGGAAGTTAAATCAAATTACAAGAATTTACAAAATGACACCTTATACCTCCACTTTCGGGGATGGCCTTAAAATGTAGACTTCTGCTAAAGAAATAGACTACACCATTAGATTCCTCGCCAAAAATCATGAAAATTTACTATAAGGTCAACCCTGTTTTGTGTAGGTGGCATCTGGAGATTTAGGGAATCTTTTAGATTCCATGTAAGATTCCCATATAGGAATATTCCATGAATATTCCTATATTATCTCAAGAATATTATCCCACCTTGATTCTTGTGCATGCAGTCCCTATGTTGGGTTCTATGGTTCCCACTCCACCATGCAGCCTCTCCCCTTAGCACTCGGTTTGAAGCATTTTAAATACTTGAGCAGTGACATTACAATCAACAGTGGCATTGTTTGCATGTTGGTGGTGGAAACTTGTGGGGACATTGGTCATGACTGAGGTGGCGGGGTTGAGCCTCCACCCAACCTGATCATTGTTGTAATTTGATGTTTGTTCGTTAAAGTTTTTGGCATTTTATTTCATTGTGGACTAGCATCAACAGACAGCCGGCAGACTTGTCGGGCAGGTTTGACACCTAACACTGGTATGGTTTAATATAATATATATATTTTTATGGGCAATGGCTTTTTGGTGGAGTTTGACCTACCAACAACTAGATTTTTTTTAATTTCAATATAAAATAAACCAAACAGGGCATATTTTCGCACCATTTTTAGGGTTCGCTATGCATTTTAAATAGAAAATAGATTCACCACCTTTAACTATCCGAAAGGTAAACATTGTTGCCTCCTTAAGGAAATATGGTGATGGTTACTGGGCTGACATGTGTCATGTCCTAATTGGTTCGTATGGGTGACTGGGTTACTAACGTCATGCTGACATCAGCTGCCATGTGTCCCTTTCTAGTTGGCCCTCCTTTCTCCATACAACCACATCACCTACTGATTTCATCATCTATATGGTTGATGCTAGCATCGATACTGCTGACATCAACATGCTAAGTTTCCTTGTGGGCCATGCTTGCAAAAATTTTAGTTGTTTTCGAAAAACTTCAGTGGATCATAACTTCTTCATACAATGTCAGATTGAGGTACCATTTGCATCATTAGATTTAGAACAATGAGCTCTTCGACTTGAGACTAGTTTCACTATGTTTAAAGGAAATTGAAATTTTGGCCTTCTAGGATCCTCCTGGATCATTCCTCCCCACTAATGAGATTTTCGGCCGCTAAAATATTTATCAATCAATTGGCAAGTGAGGGAATTTATCCCTCACGTTTTCCTTTTCAATCCAATGGGCCTTACTTGGATGCATTCCCTTGAAACCAATACAAAGGTACTCCACGTCTCCCTATCGTGAAGTCCTAGTTTTCTTGCCAAGAATGATATCTTTAGGTAGCTTGTCCAAGTATTCAAGTGCAAAATTATCAACTATAGCAACCTGTCCAACCTCTTCGGTGTCTATGATCAAAGGAGGCTCATAAAGCTTCAAGTTTTCAATGTTCACCACTGAGTACATCTTCATGTATGCTGGTAAGTCGAGGCGAAAATAATTGTCTCCACTCTTCTCTAATATGGTGAAAGGATCATATGATATTGGTCTCAACTTTTTTCCTTCCCCTTTCATCATATCCTTGATGATGTGGAGCCACACCCTATCTCCAAGCTAGAATTGGTGATCAACCTAATGCTTGTCATGTCGAGCCTTGTATTGAGCTTGAATTTTCCCCAATTTCTCTTGCATTGCTTGGTGAATCATCTGAAGTTGCTAAATAAACTTTCGCGCATTTTCCCTATCATTTACCTCACTCGAATCTTCATCTCTCCCAAATATCATGTCAAAGGGATCCTTTGGCAAATATCCAAAGCATGTCTCGAATGGTGAGCTCTGAATGGATGAATACATTGCCCTATTGTATGCATGTTGTACATAAGGAAGTTGTTCATCCCATAACTTGGGATACTTGCCACAATTTCCCCAAAGTAGATGTATCACTGTGCGGTTAACAACCTATGTTTTCCTGTCGGTTTGCAGATGAAATGTCATACTCCTCTTAATCTTGGTGTCCATCATTCTCCAGAAACTGGTTTAGAACTCTCCAAGGAAATGAGATTCTTGATCAGACAAAATGGATGTGGAAAACCCAAATTGAACGCATATAAATTGGAAGAAGATATGAGTAGTCTACTCTACAGTGATCTACTTTTTACAAGGTATTAAGACACACATTTTGCTAAATCGATCCACAATGACATACAAATAGTCATGTCCTCTCCTAGACAAATCCAAACCGCCGAAAAAACCCATTGACACACTTTCCCATGGACAACTTAGAATAGGGAATGGTGTGTAGAGCCCCAATTTTCTATTAGTGGGCTTCAAAACTTAAAACAACATACATCCCTTTACATATTGAGTCACAATGTTTTTCATGTGAGGCAAGTAACAATACCTCTATAAATGACATAAATTTTTCACTACACCAAAATGACCTGACACAGTAGAGGTATGTGCCTCTTTGATTACATGTATTCTTTCATTGGTGGGGATACAAAGTTTTCCAAGATGGCACAATAATTTTTCCTATAAATGATAATTGTCTACCGACAATCCATGAGTTAGCTTTGCATAAATCTTAAAATCTTCATCATCAACATATTTTTTAGCATAAATTTCAAAAGATAAAGAAACATTTTCCAAAACAATAGATGTGGAAATAGGAGGGTGAGAAAGCATATTTTCCACTTTGTTGGTAGTGCCCTTATTTTACTTTATTACCAAGTGAAACTACTGAAGGAACCCCATTCATCTAAAATGGCTTGCATGTTGAAGCTTGGTTTGCAACTAGAGGTACTGCAAGGGCTGGTGATCGGTATGAATGATGGTTTCCTTGCCAATCAAATAGTGATTCCACTTCTTCGCCCTTTAGACCAAGGCATACAACTCCTTGTCGTAGGTAAGATATTTTACAATGGCTTGGGAGAATGTATCTAAATGGTAACATATAGGTTAAATCCTTCGTTGCATCAACGCAGCTCCCATGGCGTACCCACTGGCATCTATCTCAATCTCAAAAGACTGTTGGAGGTTAGGTGAGGCCAAAAATGGTGTGCTACTTATCTTATCTTTTAATGTATCAAAGGATTTCTATTGCTTTCCTCCCCACTGAAAGGTTTTATTCACACTTGTCAATTCATGCAAGGAGGATGCAATGACAAAGAAGTTGGCAATGAATCTTCTCCAGTATTGTATTGCACCCTAAAATCTATGAACTTGTGTAACATTGGTGTGTGTTTAGGACACTTTACAATCACATCAACTTTAGAAGGATCTATTTTTAATTTTCCACCTCTAATAATATGACCCACGTAAACTAAAGAGCTCTTACCAAACTCACACTTAGACATTTTGACATACAATTTTTCTTTTTGCAAAACATCAAGCACCTTTTTAACATGACTCACGTGATCTTTCCATGTTCTACTAGAAACATGAATGTCATCAAGATACATAAGTAAAAAATAATCAAGAAAAGGTCTAAAAATGTCATTCATCACCCTCATGAATGTGGCCAGAGCATTGCACAGTCTGAATGGCATCACCAGCCATTCAAAAACCCTTGTTTTCTCTTAAATGCAGTCTTCCATATGTCCTATTCTACAAGCCTAACCTGATGGTAGACATTGCATAAGTCCAATTTTGTGAAATAGACAACATTTTTCAATTGGTCTAATAAATCATCAATGTGAGGGAGATGATATCGATTCTTCACCATTATTTTGTTGAGTTCCACTTAGTCCACATACATCCTCCATGTGCCATCCTTATATGGTACCAACACGATGGGTGAGATGCATGGAGAAGAAATTGGAATGACGAACCCTTGGTTTAGTAATTCCTGCACTTGTTCCTTTAACTCCTCCATCTCAATGGCTGACAGCCTCTACATACCAATGATTAGTAAAGGAGCATCCTACTCCAAGTGAATTTCATGTTGGATCTCACACTTTGGAGGCAACCCACTTGGTTCTTGAAAATCCCATTATAGTTATAAACAATTTCATACATTTATTTCTTATGAGTGGGATCACAACCTTGGAAACCTTCAGATGTCTCCGCATATTTTTCTCTCACAACCATTAGCATGCACCCTTTTCTAGAATTGATCAATCTCTTCATCTGACCTGCACTTACAAGACTTGCACAGATCTTTTCATGATGAGCTCTAACAATGTATTCCACCTCATCTTTCGTGAGATGATATTTGCTTTCATTGTGAAATAAAATTGCTTTGTTGTCATAAAAATATGGACTCCCTAATACAATGTCACATATATCCAAAGGTACAACATCAAGTTCAACCTCATCTACTAGTTTGGATGCAATCACAAGTCTAGCCCTACACTATTTGGTTACATGTAATTTGGCTTTGTCACACACCCAACCAACAGGCTATGGTTTCAGATGAGGCTTGGTATCCAACCCTAGTTTCTTAACTAAGGATTTTGAAATCAAGTTTACTTGTCAGCACAGATAAAAAAAGGTTTCCACTTTAGTATGTTTCATCACAAATCTAAAGCAGAACAATTTAGTCCCCTTTCATTCGTTAACAATAGACTCATTTGAAGAACTTATACTTGCATGCAATTTAGAATTTTAATTGGCATGAAGAGAAAGGTTACCTCGTATGCCCACTTCTTTGATCTATGTCTCATCACTAGAATTAGATCCAAGGTCCTACTACATGGTTCCCACCATCTTTTGCTTGCCCTTCCCACCAAATCTCTTTGGCTTCAACTCTGGATACAACTTCCAACAGTGTTCATCATCATGAACTTCCTTTTTGAAATGTGTGCAAGATGGCTTTGCTCCTTCTTTCTTGGTTGTAGCCACCTTCTTTTCCTTTCCCTTTCCTTTTCCTTTGAACTTGCCATTTTGAGGTTTGAAAGTTGATTTCTTGGGTTGATTTTCTTTTTCATTCTTTCCCCTAATTTCAAGGTGAATGGAATTCACACTAGCTGCATCAATCGTAGTAGGCTCAAATAAGAACAAAGGATGTCTGATGTAACAATGTAAAGCAACAATATACTTTGTTACAGTTTCTAGTGAATCAAGTGAAATGCCCAAATTTAAAGCTTGTTTTCTAAACTCTTAGGTGAATCTCTACACATTTTGACCCTTTCCTTGTCTCAAATATTTCCATTCCATTAATCCTTTTGTCTATAACCCAAAGGATAGAATTAATCTTTTAATGCAGAAACAAAATTGGACCAAGAAGAAATGAGATTACCCAAGTTTTTTCTACCTTTCTAAACCTTTCCCTCCCTCTAGACAAGAGCAGTGCCACTCAGCTAAAGAGATGCTAATTGGATATTGGCCTTGTCTTCCTCGAGCTGTTGAATCCAGAAATAGACGTCAATCTGTCTAATCCAATTGTTTAACTTATCTGCACTACATTCACTAGTATATGTGGGCAAATAAAACTTTACATCTAACTTAAAAAATGGCTTTTTAGACGCATCTCTATGATGCCCGTTAGAATGATGAGAAGAGGAAGAACAAGAAATATCACTAGAATATGGAGATGGGGCCATCTCTTCTCCTCCACAACCATGGTTTACCAAGGCATGATCATTTGGCTCTTTCTTCTTAGGCTTGCTTGTCTTCTCATATTCTACAAATAATTTTTCCTCTTTCTTTTCCATGGTGAAGAAGATATTGCAATAATTTTGCTCTTCCTCTATTCGAGCTTCCTCGTCTGCCATTTTTTGTCTTCATGCTACACACCCTGGTTTGGGATCAAAGGATTTGAGTTTTCCTTCACCTTTTTGGAGCTTGTTCCTAACTAGCATTCACTCATGCAACTTACGTCAATAAGACCTGATTTGATACCAAATTTGATCCAAAGAGCATGTAACCAAGTGACATAAATATGTAAAAAAAGTGGAAATCAAAGCAACCATGATATCAAAGGCACATAAACAAATTAATATGGCAACGTCTCTGGGCCCTGCTCAATTTGGAGAGGCCTCTTTAAATGGAAATGAAATCAAATTACAATCATTTACAAAATGACACCTTACATCTCCACTTCCGGGGATGGCCTGAAAATGTAGAACTTTGTTCAAGAAATAGACTACATAATTGGATTCCTGACAAAAATGGTGAAAAATGACTATAAATTCAACCATGTTTTGTGTAGGTGGCCTCTAGAGCTCTAGGTAATATTTTAGATTCCCTTTAATATTCCCCTACAACAACATTCCAATAATATTCCTTGACTATCCTAGAAATATTCTCCCACCTTGATTCCCATGTGCATAGTTCTTGTTCTAGGTTATGGGGCTCCTACTCTGTCATGCGACCTCTTCCCTTAGCACTAGGTTTTAAGCATTTTAAATACTTGAGTGGCAGAATTACAATCAATGGTGGCATTTTTGACACATTTTTGGTGGCAACTTGTGGGACCATTGACCCTCACGAAGGTCATGGGGTTGACCCTTCTCCTAACCAGCTCGTTGTTCTAATTTGGAGTTTTTTAGTTGCAGTTTTTAGCACATTACTTCATTGTGGACCCACACTAACTGACCGACTGACAGACTTTTCGAGTAGGTTCAATAGGTGCCATCGATATGGTTTAATGTATTATATATATTTTTATCGCCATAGGTCGAACTGCTACCCGATTGGTGCAGTTTTACCACCTACCGGTGGGCAGCTGAATTTTTTTAAAATATAAAATAAACCAAATCTCCTCAATTTTCATGCCATTTTTTAGGGAGTATTGTACATTTTAAATAGGAAACCACTGACCACTTGAAAGGTCAAAATTGTCACCATTGACCACTTAAAAGGTCAAAATTGTCGCCTCCTTAAGGAAATATGGCAATGGTGACTAGGATGACATGTGTCATGTCCTTATTGGTCTATACAACTAACTAGGTTACTAACATCATGCTATTGTCATGCAACACCCTCCTCCCACATCTACCCAAGTAACCGACCAACTGGGGTAAACATGTGACAAGAAGTTACTATGATATAATTCAACCTCTTAAGTCATGTTAGGGAAGTGAAACCAATGGAAACATGCCATACTGACCTTCCATAACAACAACAAGACTCTCAAGGACCATCCCCACCTCTTAGGGAACTAGCCCTTGAGTCCCACTAAGTTTTTTTACCATATGACCCCCAGAATCTCCCATGATATGCGCATGCCATCATCTAGAGGGCTCTGGACTCTCCAACAACATAGCATGCTAGTGTCCAAGGACTATTTTTCTTAGTGTTGTGCTAATGTCCCTGATATTTGAGCCACTATTTCGAGCCTAAAGCCCAGGTCACTACCCAGAATTTAATGACACCTTCATAATAGAAAGATGACAAGGGAATGATGATACAAATGCAATTACTTAAACAAACCCTTAACTAGACCCCTACTAGCCATGACAAGCATTTCATCAAACATATCTCAAATATGTAATCTATGGGTGTAAACAACAGATCTAAGTATAAGGGTCTCATACACATCTAAGAATCACTAAGAAGCATTGATGCTTCAACACATTAGATCATAGATACATTTTTCATTCATTTACAAGTGAAAACATGATGAGATCCATACATAGCTATTTTCATAGTACATGTTCATAACTAGCATAATACCAACAAAAATACCAAGGAAACAACATCCACATAATAAAATTATAAAATAATACAATACTCATAAAATAAAAAGGATAAATAACCTCATATTAATGATCCAAAGTCCAACCAATTGTGGGACTTCCACGAACCACCCAATTGTAGACATGGTTGAGCCAAAACTCTCTTCAACCAGTTAACCTCATGCCATATTCCAAGCATGAATGTGGGATCTTATAAAACCCATCAATCAAAATCATCCACTTCTAGAAGCCAAACCACCTCAACCCATCAAACAGTGGTTCCACCTCATGGCCAAACATCACAAAACCATCATTAGATTGGTCTCTATTAAAGCCTTCCAGGGCTCTAGAGTGATTGTTCCAACCAAGGCTTCCAGGAGTAGTAACTCAACCCATAACCTACTCTGAGCTTCCAGAGAAATTTCCCAACAAGGACTTCTAGGACTAGTAACACAACCCACCAAGGGTCTCTAGAGTGTCTTTCCAACTAAGGCTCCTAGGACTAGTAACTCAACCCAAGTTGTTACGGGGCTTCCATAGCATTTGTCCAACTAAGGCTCTAGGAACTAGAGACCCAAACCAAGCTAAAAGAAACATGAGAACCAACTAGAAAAATAAAGAAATAAACCCACAACACCATGGTTATCAAGGAAATGGAAAGCCTAGGAAAAAACAATGTCAATCTAGGCAATCCTCCGTGCAAATGATAGATCATAACCAAGAAACCACATGCATGTGCCATGCATGCCAAAACTAGTGAGGAAAACATACATGCAACTTGGTACCTACAAGAAAAATCCATTGCATTTGTTGATCTTGATGTCCTCGTACGCTTTCCTACTCTTACTTTTCCTTTTTCTCCAAAACTCCAAGCATGTGACACTCCTCCAACAGTGCTCCAAGAAAACTCTAAGTGTCCAAGAGTATGAGAGAGAGACAAGGAATAGAAAGAGAGCTCCAAAACTGAAGTAGCAAAAGTCTACATTGACCAAGCCTGCCCACTGATCCTCAGAAGCCTTTTTATCAATGAGGCCTCTATTTTCTTCAATTTACATTATTTTCCTTCAATTGCCTCCTCACATTCAAGTTGTGATATTTCACCAATCTTTTCTCCTAATTTCCTTTATTTTCATAAATAAAATGCCAATAAATGCCTCATGCCTTTCCAAATCCTTTGTCATTTCCTTTGCAAATTTCCTTAGCCATAATAAACTGAACAAACACCTACTAGGATTTTTTTCCCACCATTCAGCTTGGAATATGTGTCCCATGACTATGGTCTTATATATTTTTACATGGATTTTTAACCAGGCTTGTTACAAAACCCTCCCCCTTGGGGGAACACCATCCTCAGTGTTCAATGACAACTGTAGCCAGCAAGGTTGTTAAAAACACAACACACGTCCCATAGAGCTTTATAACATATCTCATTACAATATTTACAATGACCATCTTCTCAAACATGACAAACATACCATTTACTAGATCTTTATAACACAAATCATTACTATTTTACAATAATAACTACATATACACACATCCACATTTTCTTCAACTAGAAAATAATAATACTGCCTATGGAGCTTTATAAATCTAACTCAATATAGTATTTACAATAATATACACATATGCACATTTGCTCAACCAACAAATAAAAGGATCGGTGCTAGCATCCGCAACAAGGGAATCTAGAGGCTCACACCTCCACCCTCAAAGCAATACCAGGATTCACCTCCTTCCAAGGAAGTCCAAAATCCATTGCAAGGTCAAATCATCATCCAATGTCCAGCACTATGATCCTGCACCACTTGTCCTCTAAGTGAACAGTTACTGACTCATTGTTGCAGGGCATACTCGTAATGTGCATTTGATTCCATATGGAAACTCTAATGACCAAAACAAATATATCCTCGTCCCTCCCTTATTTTCTACATAGTCCCTCAATAAATCTGGTCACCCCTTCCATGCAGTCACACACCTTCCAAGTTCTGCTGGCACCCCCATTCTAGGCAGTCCATCCATCGACAAGGTTTCCTAGCATTGGAAGGTCCAAAAAACAAGGCATATCCTTACCTTAAAACCATCATACTAGTGATAGCATGCTCATGGAAATAATTGGACACTATTGGGTACCAATGTCCCACAATGGCCCTACTCTCGAATGCTTTACCAACATGCTATTGAATGTTCTAATTTCTTGTGTTGTTGTTGTGAATTCTTCTTGTAAGTTTTGACCACCCAACCGGGCATTTCATGCTTTCCTATACCAAGCACATAATTTCCATTAAATTCAAAATAAATTGAAATAACTTCAAATCGTACCTCATTGGTGGCCCTTCAACAAGGTACACTTGCAATTATGTTTCTTCCTATCACAACAAGTCAAACTAGCATATTTGGCCAAATCATCATGTATAAACAGATTACATTAAGTTAGTCCAAAACAAAACCATCATAGATCAAAATAATAAATCACATGTAACCATCATAAAGTAGAATCATAGATCACATGTCATCATCATAGAACTGAATCATAAATCACATGCATAATAAAATTGAAATAAAATATTGATACTTATCCTTTAATCAATCCTTAGCTTCTATGTTTGTCCTTATTCTGTAGGCACACTGGATCGGTTTCCATACTCAACAAACACCCAATGCCTTCTCCTCAACCATGTGAACATACACATAGTGTGCATCACACACATACAATCACTCGCAACATACAACACCATGCAATACATGCACCTACACCTGACATAACACTCATACAACTACACCCAGTGTACAACACAACACAATACATACTCCTACATCTGATGTACACCACAACACAATACATACTCCTACATGCAGTGTACAACACAACATACTACATACACCTACACCCAATGTACAACACAATACATATATGTACATAGAGTACAACACAATGAATACACATGTCACAATACCATAACTACATAATGCACATACATAGTACCACTTGACCGAAACACAACATGTACGACATGCACACAATACCACATGTACACCAGTAACATAGGGACAACATGTACACATTACCAAATGTACACAACACCACCTACATGATGTGTGCACAACATCACATGTACACATCACCACCTACATAGTGTGTACACAATGCCACATGTACACCACACCACCTGTATAACATGTACACAATACCACATGCATGACATGTACATGACACCACATGTACAAAGTGCCACATGCACAACATGTACACAACACCACCTGCACACAGCACCACTTGTACAACATGTACACAATACCATATGAAAACAACACCACTTGTACAATCATACACACAACACCATATGTACATAGCACCACATGTATAGCATGCACCAACACTATATGTACATGGCACTACATATCCAACATCTACATAACATCATCTATACATAACACTACATATCCAGCATGCGCACAACACCATTTGCACATAATGTTGCATATCCATCATGCGCACAGTACAATATGTACACAACACTGCATATCCAACATGTACATAACACCATCTATACTCAACACTACATATGCGATATTCACACAACACTATATATACCCCCTGTACATAACATTGCATAAACAACATGTACACACACTATATATACAGAACACCACATGCACACAACATCATAGATGCAACATGTACAACATATACAACATATGCACAATAGTAGTACCACACATCCAAAACCACACTGTGTCTACCAAGCAACCTTGCTTCCAGTGTCTCTCTGCCATCCATGCTTATCCTATCATGTTGTGGATCATGTTGTTTTCATTCTATCGAAGTATCTCTCAACATTAACCTATCCATAACATAAACATAGATATAGTATAATCACATAATATCAATTCATGTCTACATGATACTGACCTCAGGGATCTGTTCGACTACTCTTCCCACTTGATTCCTCATGAACTAGGAACCTCTTCATGTCATTCACCTATGTAAGTAGACATTCCTTCACAAGAATGATTCCTAATGACCCTGTAAGACAACAACATACATACATACATACACACATACATGCATACATGCATACATGCATATATATATATATATATATATATATATATATATATATATCTATATATATATATATATATATATATATATATATATATATATATATATATATATATATATATCTATATATATATATTATATAGATATATATATATATATTAGCATTAAACAATCATGATCCATGATGACCTTGTTAGACATGACATCCATACATCCATACATGTATGCATATATAGACATCATCATAATCATGATCACAACATAATTACTAGATATCATAAGCTCAAGGTTAAGAGAACTTCCTGTATGCATGCAACACATGCGCAACATTAAGAACAATAGTTCCCAACATAGCCAAGGCATATGATGCCTCAAATCCATTCACCTTACCTTTCTTGATTACCTTTCCCATGATTGCCCTGCCATCGTCCATTTATAGCAATGGACCCAACCAGTCCAACTGGTTATCATACTCTTGCCTTCAAATTCCCTTATACATGCATCGAGCTTCATCCAGGTCTTACCTTACCTGTCGAGTACTACACAACTATCTCAAGCTCCATTAACTTCCTCCTTCCCCAACCAACTCCCAAGGCTCTCAACTAGTAAAGGAAAGAAAAAGAAACAAACGGGAAGGAAATCATTAAAACCAATAACAATATGACACCAGAACAAAGTGGCAAGGCCTTGCACCATAAATAAATTAAAAAACTGCAAATCAATCTCAATAAATCACAAAATACCAAAAGCGCAAGGCTCTCAATAGACACCATGACTCAATCCCCATGGGTTCCCAGTGCTTCCAAGGGAAATATCAACCTAATTCTTCTTCAAGATTCCATGGAAATTTCTTTGCCATGCAAAACTTTGTATCATACAGCCATAAAAAATAATTGGCAATGCATAAATAAATATAACAATATACTAACTATCTTACCTTGTTGTGCCAAGCATGTTTCCTGGTAGTTGAACATATTTATGTCATGTCTCAAGGGACTCCAATTCCCTTGACATATCTAGATATAACTAGACACCATCTATTATACCTGTCGAATACATGTTCATGACTATAGCACATATCCACACAATGTTAGACAAAATCAAGGTTAAGAAGACATCTTGTATGCAAAGCACTCATTCGTTTGGAATTAGGGTTTCCAAACATAGCCAAAGGTATTCTTTCCCAATTCCTTTCTTTTACCTTTTTACCTTGTACAATCGAGTCTTACTATGTGTTGTCACATCACCCAACTATTATATATGTAAACATATCAATTGTTACCTTGTCACACTAATACCAAACATGTTCCCTGCAACTGTTTACACATGTCAACCACATGTTCCAAATAACAAGACAATTATCTCTATCAACTTGAAATCAACCTTTACCGAGACTAATAAACATGTCATAATCCATAGTCAACTCATAGTCATTAGACATAATGCATACAATTTTCACCTACTACACTCAAGTACATATCAACTGTCTCAACACATATGTGTTAGTACAATCATCTTAAAACAAGATCATTTATTCATGCAATATTACAGACACATACTCTACCATGCAATTAATCAAACATACAAACAAACTTTAAACTTACCATGTTAGATAAATCCACTAGATGACATAATCAACTCCAAACACTCAAACATAAAATAAACGACATAATCAAACAATCAAGGACCAATATATAACATAAGCAACATCATACCTTAGTGTATCTCACAAGAGGCCATCTTGTCTGCACAATTAGTCTAGTTAGCACGATATAACTTCACAACACATCAGCTCAAACACAAATAAGCTCATGATATCCATAATAGTAACTAAATAACATGTTCACATTATAAGCTCATAAACATTTGTCATTCATGCATAGCAATCACATATGTACTATCAATCTATATTAGTATGATATAATATCACAACATATTAGCTCCTACCTGAATTTCAAAACCCTAACCATTTGCATAGACCAATCCAACTTTGTATGATACATATAACATCGATATCTTAATGTAATAAACCTAATCATGAAGTTACTAGTATATAATAGCAAGTTATATATCATGATCATCAACAACATATAACCTAATCAACAAACTAACTATCATATAACACCAACAAGTTAACCTATAACATACTCATCAACAACATATAACATAATCATCAAGTTATCTAACATAAAATGACAAATAGAAATGCATAAAACCATGAGCTACTATCATTCATGACTATCTGACACATATGCATATGGATACACTAATCAACTAGCATCTATCATACATGTAACCATAACAAAAATAAAATGAAAGTTGTACACCTAACTGTAATGAATATAACAATCCTTAACCTACATACCTGCATGCCCAACATACAAACATGTATGAAAAAATGCTCCTTCCTTGAGGTCCATTGCTAAAACTTCACTTTGATGATATTCATCTCTTGCTCTATCTCATCCAACACATTAGAATCATAAAAAACTAATATCATTGTGATGACCTAATTACATACAATGACCCCACAATGTATGTTTGACCCACTGTACATGCATAACAACATATAGACATTGACATGCATAACAAATGCATATACAACCATACACTCATAATGACACATCCCACAACAACACCATCAACCTTCACATGGTGACATCACTACAACCATGATCAACACCATGCAAAAGCAACAAGCACATGGACTACAACCATAAGGAACACATATGCAACTGACATGAATGCACAACCAACACATTCCCCATCCAATTCGAGGGGTGAACCATGTGTTGATACAACTCTATGGTATCAGATATGACCTAAATAGAGGGAAATTCACTCTGATACCACTCTGTAACACCCTCCTCCCAGATCTACCCAAGTAACCGGCCAACCGAGGTAAACATGTGACAAAAAGTTACTATGATATGATTCAACCTCCTAAGTCATGTTAAGGAAGTGGAGCCGATGGAAACACACCATACATACCTTCCACAAAAATAGCAAGACTCTAAGAAACCTCCTTATAGGATCCTCCTAGATCAATGAAAAACAAGATTGTGCAAAGATAAGGGAGTACATAGAATGATTCAGGGGCATCCTAAATTTCTCTTTGACTAAGAGGTCAGAAAATTTCACCAAGGGAGTTGGTTCCTCAAAGTATTGTTTATTGAGCTAGGATCTTATTTAATTGGACATGTAATTAATTAAAATAGACAATTTGGGTCAATAGTTGTAGTTTTAGTTCAATTTTCCCCAAATATTGCAATTATTTAAAAGTTCGAAGACCTGATACCGTCACATGATAATGATGGAAAATATTTTCATTCTGCAAACATTTCAAATGTTGTGGTGCAATTCCTTCTAATAGTGAGTGGGCCATATCAGAGATCAGAATCTTAGAGGATCATTTAAATTGAATTTAACAAAACTACCAAGACCAGAGATCCCGAAGGCATGAAGTCTCAAGACTGGGAGAAGTGAAGGTTTTGAGATCACTAAGAGTTGAGGATCTAAGACCTGAGATCCAAGATCCGAGATCAAAATGTGTTGAGATGCCATTTTTTCTGAAACCCAAGATTTGAGAAGCATCAACAATGTTTTTTCCTTGCTTTGTTAAATTTTTCCATTGCACTTAAGTTATTTGTGTTTTGAATAGGGATTTTGATTGGGGAATTGGAGGACGCATCTACTAAAGGGAACCAACTCAAAGAGAGATTGATTATAAGAAAATCTTAGTTATATTTTCATCAATCGGTATCAGAGTAGACCCTATGTCTTCTTCAAGAACATAAATCATGTCACATAGAGCTGTCAGAGACACTAGAAGAGGCACAAGAGAAGGAAGAGTACAAATACTTGTTTCCAATAGAGAGGTATTAAGGGAAATGTGACAATTAGAAGAACAAATGGTAGAAATGGATATTGATCAACACCGAGAACCAAAACTTGGAGATGCGAGTTATGAGAAGGAAGAAGGTTAAGAAGAAGAAGTAGTAGAAGAACTAGCAGAGGATAACATATTAAAAGTAGTTTTGGGATCTAATATGAAACCCAAACCATATTTTTATTCTTACACAGGTTGCATGAATCCGAAAGAGCTTATCAAAAGGATCACAAAAATGGACAAATCCTTCAAATATGAAGAAATGGATGAGGAGAAAAATGTCAGTTTTCTAGTAACAAGTTTAAAGGGACATATAACTTTCTGGTGGGATTGGGTCCAGACAAAGACAAGAGAAAGAACAAGCAAAAGATTAATATTTGGGATAGGATGGTAGAAAATTTGAGAGGGAAGTTTTTACCAAAGGATTACTACCTAAATTTGTTCAAGAATATGCAAAACATCATGAAGAGAGGTATGATAGTTAGATAATATACAAAGGAGTTCTATAAGGTGAATATTAGAGCTAGATATGTGGAAGAGAATACAGAGAAGAATGGAAGGTACATAATAGATTTATATTAGATGTCTAGGACGGAATTAATGTATTTTCACCAAGGAAAATAGAAGAGGATTACCAAATTCCTTTGAAAGCAGAGGAGAATCTTACAAGGAAAAACTTTGGCAGAGGTAAAGGTGTTGTTAGAGGCAGAGGACAACAATGCACTAGAGGAAGATATATTGCAACAAAAGATGGGGCTAGTAGTTATAATCCATAATGACAATGGGAAGGAGATTCCGGAGGCTGAAGATCATTTTTCATAGGACGTGGAAGAGGTAGGAGAGAGGTTCATTTCTATAGGTATGGAAATCTTAGACAAATGTCTTATGAATGCCTAGAGAATAGAGAACTAGGTCAAATGAACATTGTTGCAACTCGAACATAAGACGTGGAGGTAGAAGTGTAGGAAGTAGAAAATGTGTCAGAGACAAGAGAATCCTTAACAATGAAGAAGGTGTTGATCAAATAGGATAAGGAAGTGGTAGAACTAGACTAGAGGAAAACATTATTTAAGACTATTTGAAAAATCCAGGGCAAGTGTTGTAAAGTAGTGATTGACAACAGTAGTAAAAACAACCTCCTATCTATAGAGGTTGTACAAAAGTTGAAGTTGAAGAAGAAGAAGCATCCAACACCCTATAAAGTTTCTTGGATGGGAAAGGGACATCAGACTTTAGTTAATGAGTAGTGTGAGATAGAGCTATAGATTGGTAGTTACAAATACAATATTTTGTGTGATGTGATGTTGATGGACATATGTCACATTTTGTTTGGAAGACCATGGTATTTTGACAAAAGTGTGGTGCGTGATGATAAGAAAAATACTTATAGGTTCCATAAGGATGGCATCAACCATAATTTGTTTCCATTGCAGGAAGAAGGAACTTCTTGACCTAGTAATTCAAAGGCATTTTTAATTAGTGACAAGGAATTTTCGCAGCAATTAGAACTAGAAGAGATAAATTTTTCTATTGTTTGCAAGGCTAGAGTAATACTTACTTCTAGTACTATTTATGGTTTTCCTATAGAAATTCAATAAATGTTAGAATAATATCATGATATTGTGGTGGATGATCTACCAAGTGAGTTGCCACCAATGAGGAGTATCAATAATCATATTGACTTGATACCATGAGCAAACATGCCTGATAAAGTTTCCTATCACATGTCACCTAAAGAGCATGAAGAAATTAGGAAGCAAGTGTAGGAGTTTTTAGATAAGGGATTAATCAGAGAAAGTCTTATTCCGTGTTGTAACAACAATGTTGAATCCAAAGAAGGATGGTGGATGGCGCATGTGTAGAGACTCTAGAGCTTTAAATAAAATTACCATTAGGTATCATTTTACCCTGCCACATATTATTGATTTATTAGATTGTTTGTGGCAGTAATTGATTTTCTAAAATTGATTTGAAGAGTGGATACCATCAAAACAGAATTAGAGAGGGAGATGAGTGGAAAACTGTTTTTAAAACTAGTGAGGGTTCATATGAATGGAAGGTAATCCCATTTGGTTTGTCCAATGCACCAAGTGCTTTAATGAGGTTGATGAATGAAGTACTAAAGGATTTTATAGGGAAGTTTGTGATTGTTTACCTAGATGACATTTTAGTGTACGGTCAGTCTAAGCAAGATCATTTCTGACATTTGATATATGTAATGAAGAAGTTACAACAAAAGAAGTTGCTTGCAAATTTGAAGAAATGTTCCTTTTTGAAGCTTGATCTTGTATATCTAGGATTTGTGATTTCCATAGAAGGATTGAAGATGGATCCAAGTAAAGTGAAAGCTGTCCTTGATTGACCCTCTCCTAAAAGTGTTTTTGAAGTTATAATTTTTCATCCTTTAGCATGTTTTTACAAGAATATTATTAGAAATTTTAGCAATATGAGCACACCAATTGTAGAGACAGTGAAGAAGAACCAACAACCATTTCAGTGGACTGATGAAGCTAAAAGAGGATTCAATGTTGAAGAAGAAAATTACATAACAACTAGTACTTCTTCTTCCAAATTTTAATAAACCTTTTCACGTGAAGACTGATGCCAAAAATGATGCAATCAGAGAAGTACTTATCTAGAAAGACAAACCAATAGCTTATTGTAGTGAGAAGTCGCATGAGGCCAACATAAAGTACACAACCTATGATAAGGATTTTTATACAGTGGTTCAAGCTCTTAAAAAGTAGAAGCATTATTTTTTGCCTAGGGAATTTATTTTGTATACCAATAATCATGCTCTTCAGTATATAATGCAACAACCTAAATTGAACCAAACACATATTAAATGGGTTGATTATCTACAAAAATTTACATTTTTTTTGAAGCATATCAGTGGTCAATCTAAAAAATTGCAAATTCTTTGAGTAGGAGATGAATTTTGTTGCAAGAAAGTCAAATTCAAGTGTTGGGATTTGATTTTATCAAGGGGTTGTATGAGGAGGATATGAATTTCAAGGAAGCCTTTGAATCTTGTAAACGTCTAGCTACTCAAGGTAGGAGTATGTCTCTTGACATGATTCAAGATTGACAAATTTTTAAAAATAACTAGATATGCATTCTGAATTGTTCCATGAGGGAGAACCTGATCAAACAAAAGCATAGTGGAGGCATTGAAGGACATTTTGGACAGTTCAAGATTTATGACTTGTTGAATGGATATTATTATTGGTTGAAGTTGAGATAAGATGTGCAGATTTTGTAAAGAGATGAAGAGCATGTCAGTATGCGAAAGGAAGAAGTCAGAACACTAGATTTTATACCCCATTCCCAATTCTAAAGAGGCCTTGGGATTCAGTAAGTATGGACTTTATTGCGGGAATGCCTAAAACTCAAGAAATTAATGATTCTTTTTTATGGTGGTAGATATATTTTAAAAAATGTCTCATTTTATTACCTATGCTAAGACTAGTGATGCTAGCCATATTGCTGATATGTTATTTAAAGAGGTAGTAAGACTACATGGAATTCCCAAGAGCATTTGTTTTAAACCAAACTATTAAATTCTTGGGACATTTATGGAGGACATTATGGAATAAATTTGGCATAGAATTGCAGTACAATTCAACATATCACCCGTGCTAGTGGTCAGACTGATGTTGTGAACATAAGTCTTGGAAACATTCTGCGCAGTTTGACTAGACATCACCCTAAGCAATGGGACCATATTCTAGCACAGACTGAGTATTCTTACAATGAAACTCAAACAAAAGTACTAGACAAATCCCTTTCTAGATTTCATATGGAATCAACCTGAGGGGAGTACATGAACTCATAAATTTGGGATGAACAAAGTGAAGGAGCACAGTGGGAGAATATTTTGCTACAACAATATAAAAAATCCATAACCAAGTCAAGAAAAAATTGCATCACAATGATCTGAAATATAAAGACTAAGAAAATATTCATAGAAGGGATCATAATTTTGAATTGGCATATTTGGTATTTTCACATTGACGAAAGAAAGATTCCACAAGGGTGAGGACAACAAATTAAAGTTTAAAAAGATTGGACCCTGCAAAATTTTGAAGAAATTTTCTATCAGTGCTAATGAACTTGAACTACCATTTGGAGTTGGAATTTCACCTATTTTCAATGTAGTGGATCTATATAAGTATGAATCTGAGATAGAACAACCAACCAGTGATCAAAAGCAACATCCAATATAATGGCAGAAATAGTTCTTGGTAATAGGACCTTTGCAACTAGAGAAGATCTAGGATAAAATATTGATCAAGAAGACAAGGGAAAAATAATACTTTGGGTAATTGGTTAATTGGAAGAACTTGTCCATGACAGATGCAACATGGATGATTGCCATAATCCTATAGAAAAATGGAAAATCTATTGAACTCATGGAAAAGAGACATATTTGTTCCTTCGCAGTATGATGTGGGGGCATCCGTAATTTCTCTTTGACCGAGAAGTCAAAAACTTTCACCAGAGGAGTTGTTTCCTTAATGTGTTGTAGGATTTTATTTAATTGGACATGTAATTAATTAAAATACACAGTAGTTGTAGTAGTTGTAGTTTTATTTCAATTTTCTTGAAAGGGGTCTTTAGAGGCTATCTTCAAGGATCTGAAGCAAATAATTTAATTCTTTTATATTTATTTTGATTAATGAAATTAGGGTGTAGAGGAGAGAGTTTTATGTGTGGAAATTTTATCTCGAGAGCTTCGAGATAACTCAATTAGTCCTTTTGTAATCTATTTTTATAATTCAAGTTATTTAAACCATGTATTAAATTAAATAGACCTGAGAGTTTGTGTACGTATATTTATCATCTTCGAAGTGTTGCGGGTGGAGAAGAAAAGGGCGAGAGTTGTTTAAGTGGGGAGTAGAGTTGAAGGTAGGAGCCAAGAGGAAATGCTAGAAGAAGATCAAATATCAAAGGAATCTGAATATTAAATATGATTTTAAGCCAAGAGAAGCCAACACTTAGCCTTTTTTTTCCTTTTTAGAGAATTCTATCAAGTGTTGGGGCCAAGATCGTATATTGAGAGATCTCGTAATAGAGAACCAGAAATCAGACTTCAAAATCTCAAAACCTCATAATATTGCAATTATTTAAAAGTTTTGAGACCCAACACTATCACGTGATGGTGACGGAAAATATTTCCATTCCACAACCCTATCAAATGTTGTGGTGCAGTTTCTTATAATGATGAGGGGGGCATATCAGAGTTCAGAACTTCAGAAGATTTTTAAAATTGAATTAAACAAAGCTACCGAGACTCAAGATCCCAAAGGTGCAAAGTATAGAGACTGCAAGAAGTGAAGGTTCTGAGATTGCTAAGAGCTGAGGATTCGAGACTCGAGATCAAAAAATGTCGAGAAGTCATTTGATCTAAGACCCTGAGATCCGAGAAGAACCAACAATGCTTTTTCCGTATTTTATGAAAGATTTCCACTACGCTTAAGTTTACTACCATGTTTTTAACAAGGATTTTGTTATTTCGGAATTGAAGGAAGCATATCCTAAAGGGAACCAACTCAGAAAGGTATTGATTCTAAGAAAATATTAGTTATATTTGCATAAGAGGAGCACTTCACACTATAAAAACTTCAACTCTACCTTCTCATTATACAATAATGAAAAAGTATTATGTGCAGAGAATGGGTATGTGCATAGATAAGGGAGTACAAAAAAACATGACATAAAATAAAAACTTTGACTCTACCTCCACAGTCCACATTAATGAAAATTTGAGAAAATGTGAGAATTCTCAAATAATGAGAAAATGAATCCCCCATAAAAAGAAGCATGGTGTTAATTAATTTGTAACCACCCTCCTCCCACATTTACCCAAGATAACTTGTCCATTAGGGTAAACACGTGATGTAGAGTTAATTTGGTATGATTCAACTCCCCAATTACAATTAAGGAAGTTGAATCGACAAACCAAAACAAAACTAACCTTTCTTAGGAGCTACAGGAAACCCAAAGGCTAACCAACCACTCCAGGTGCACAACCCCTAAGTTAACTTGCCATTTGATTGAACTAGACCCCAAGTTGATCCCATGAAAGGCCCTCCATAAAACTAAAACCCTCTAGTCACTCCCACAACAAGGCCTCCATGCGCCTATAGTCTTTTTCAGGTGGTTCTATGCCAATGACCTTGAATTCTGAGTCACTTTTTCAACACTACAACTCAAGCCTTTGCCCATAACTTGATGAAATTATTAAAAATCATAAATAACAAGAACCCAATTCCTCTAACGCAAAACTTGGACAAGGGCATGACTGGATTCATCCTAAACATGACAGGAATTTCGTCAAACACATCATGAGCATATAATGTATAGGTCATAAAAATAAATATGAACTTAGGGACCTCATACTTATCTGAAAATTTTCAAGAAGGTATGAGTCCCTCTAAAATTAGCTACACTGTTTCCCCAAAAATATTTAGGAAATAAATTTGTATGGTGAATTATTTGAAGTCGCCATTGACATTTTCACAACCCCCTTAGGAGACCCATTTTCCTTTTCTCCTAGTTTCCATTATTTTCATATATATAAATGCCAATAAATACCTTATGCCTTTCCAAACCTTTTCCATTTCCTTTACCAACTTCCATAGCCATTAATTTATCACAAGTGATCCTTGTCACTATGTTTTTTCCCAACATTTAGCTTAGAATACATGTCCTATGACCTTGGTTATTCTTTTGCCTTTATTAACTTTATTACATGGATTTTTAACTTGGGGATGTTACAGACCCCTCCCCCTTATGGGAACACCCTCCTTGGTGTTCAATGACACTGACAATCAATAAGGCCACTAAAAAGAAAAACATACTACCCATGGATCTTTATAACTTAGCTCATTGTAGTTTTTACAATGAACAACCTACTGAAAAGAAAACCAATATCACAAACATAACAACATGATAGCCATACCAGTTATTAGAGAATTATAACAAAAATCATGGATCTATTTACAATGAAAACCATATATAAATATGTACATATACCAAAACTATTCTTTCTCAACCGACAAACAAGGAAGGATATATAGCCTGCATCTCACCAACCATCTCTCATGTAGCTTCATCGAGCCCATAGTGCTTCCACTACACTTTAACCTACTCAGTTCTAGAGCATGTGAATATTTCTCTACAAAATGCATTGAGGTTCAGGATGGAATTCTCCTTCTAGTTCCACCTACAATACAAACTAATAAATAAATAATTTTACTTATCTTTTAAGTAATGAAACATGGAAAACATCATGAACTTTCACTATTGGAGGTAGTGCAAGTTTATAGACCACTGATCCAATCCACTCAAGGATCTTAAAAGGCCTGCAATACCAAGGTTCTAGCTTCACACATGACCCCATCCTCAAGGAGCTCTTCTTGGGCTTGATACGCAAGTACACATGTTCCTCAACCTGAAACTTTTTAAACAACTTGTGTTGATCTGCATAATTTTTTTTCTATCCTTTGTTGCCTTTAGATTCTTCCGGATTACCTGCATTTCATGTTCCATCTCTACCAACATGTCTAATCCAATCAACACCTTCATCACTGGATCACTCCAACCGATGGGAGTGTTCAACTCCTTCTATAAAGTGCCTCAAACTGACTCATCCTCAGTGACTCCTGATGCCCATTGTTGTAAGCAAACTCAATTAGTGGAAGATACACTTCCCACTTCTGTTGTTGATGCATCACATATACCCTCAACATGTCCTCTAGAATTCTAATGACCCTCTTTGTCTATCCATCTTTATGTGGATGATAAGTTGTGTTGAAGGCCAATTTTGTAACCAAATCTGCAAATAACTCCTTCTAAAACTTGGAAGTGAACTTAGCATCCCTATCTAACACAATATTCTTCGGTACAATGTGCAACCTCACTATGTCTCTGATGAAGACTTGTGCTACATCATTAGTTGAATAATTAGACTTCACTACAATGAAGTGTGCTACCTTTTTCAACATTTCCACTACAACCATGATAACATCATGTTGTCTATATGTCCTTGGAAAACTTGTAATGAAATCCATGGAAATGACGTCCCATTCAACTCTGGAATCTAAATTGGTTGTAGTAATCCACCTAGATTCTTACATTATGCTTTTACCTATTGACAATCCAAGTACCTAGCCATGAACTCTACCACTTCCTTCTTCAAAGTCATCCAATAGTAGAACTTATTCACTGCTATCAATATCTTATGATATCTTGGGTGACCTAAATACCTCTTAGCATGTAATTCCCTCAAGGTAAGCTTCTTGAGCTCACTTTTGTCTAGTACATAGATCATGCCCCTAAATCTCACCAAACCATCCACCGTGAGATGATAGTTTACATCTTGATCACCTTTATCTTTCTCTAACCTGTGCTTAAGCTCCTTATACTTGTCATCATGTTGTCCTTCCTATAAGATCTGATCCCATAGATCTATCCCATATGAACTCATGGTTGTAATATAATTTACTTGTAATCTTCTTCTAATAGCACTTGCAACCTTGTTCTCTTTCCCCTTGATGTACCTAGTCTCAAATTCAAACTTACTGATCATGGCCAACCATCTAGCTTACTTGGAATTAAGATTCAGTTGGTCAAATAGGTATCTGAATCCACTGTGATCAATCATTAATATGAAACTCCTACCAAGAAGATAATGTCTCCACATATTCTAATCATGGATGATCGTTGCCAACTCAAGATCACGTGTAGCATAATTCTTCTCATTCTCATTCATTTTCCTTGATCCATAACACACTACTTATCCTTCTTACATAAGGACTCCACCAATTCCACTCTTGTAAGTGTTTGTACACACCATTAACTCTTTACTTATATCTACAATCTTTATAACTAGAGCATTTGTCAATAACTGCTTCAATTGCTCAAAACTTGATGCACATTCCTTTGTCCATTCAAATTTCTTACCTTTCCTTTGCAACGATATAATAGGATAAGAAATTTATGATAAGTTCTTGATGAACCTCCTGTAATAACCTAATAACCCCATAAATGACCTTAACTCATCCACATTCCCAGGAGATGCCCATTCCATTATATATTTTATCTTGTCTAGATCCATTGTTATGCCTTCCTTGGAAACCACATGTCCTATGTAATGTACCTTTGTCTGAAAGAAACTACATTTTTTAATCTTGGCATACAATTGATGCTCTCTTAGAAATATCAACATTGCTTCTAAATTTTCAACATGTTCTTCCTCATTCTTAGAATATATCAATATATCATCAATAAACATAATAAAAAACTTGTCCATATAAGGATGCAACACATTATTAATCAAGCACATAAAATTAGTTGGATCATTAGTCAAACCAAATGGAACTACAACAAACTCATAATGCCCATACTTGGTCTGGAAAGAAGTCTTGTAGATTTCCTCTTATTTTACGTGTACTTGATGGTATCATGATCTCAAATCAATGTTGAGAACATTGTTGCTCCCTTCAACTAGTCAACAAAGCATCAATCCTTGGAAAAAAATACATGTTATTGATGGTCATCTTGTTGAACTACCTATAATCAATGCATAACCTTAGAGTACCATCCTTCTTCAAAAAAACACACAGGTGCACCCAATGGTGATACACTTGGCCTAATGTATCCTTTTTCAAGAATTTCCTTCACTTCAATTTCAATTCCACTAAATCTGGTGTGCTCATCCTGTATGGTGCCTTTGATGTTGGTGCTACCCCTAGTACTAACTCAATAAAAAATTCCACTTCCCTGTGAGGTGATAACTCTAAAATATCTACTAGGAACACATTATGAAACTACTGTAAAACTAGTCACATGTTCAATACCTCGGCATCCTCAATGTCCTTACCTTTATAACTATAAATATGCACTGCAAACAATACACATCCTTTCCTGTGACTACACTTCGCCTGCATAACTGTAACCATTCTAACTGATGTTTCCATTAGGGGAATTTTGAGGTCTAAAATGGGCCTCCTAAGGAAATTATAATATAATAGTGGAAATAATAAAATAAGATTAGATTACATCATCAAATTTTAGAGGGAAAAAAGAAAAAAACTATTTTTTAACTTGTATTTTCAACTTATCTCCCTATGGGTTTACTCAAATTTCAAGCAGAAACACTCCTTGGATGAATAATTTGATTCCTCATCCAAGGAGTACCCATGTTTCATACTTTTGATGGACCCTACTACATGAAATATGATAAATACATGAAAATCATGATTACAATCATGTTTTTTCATGTATTTCTCATTTTTCATGTAGCAGGGTCCATCAAAAGTCTGCAACATGGGTACTC
>APFE030490894.1:34158-59564 GCA_000404065.3 Pinus taeda | reverse complement strand
ATTTTATGTTTTCATTATTCTTTTGAAATTTTAACTTTTTTTTGGAGTCATGATAAAATCTTTTACACCATTATTTTAAATTGTTGAAAATTTACCCTAGAAAAAAAAGTGTTATTCCAGCATCAACACTTTTCATTTTGAGGGTGTTTTTTGGACAATTTTTGCACAAAAAATTGGTTTTCACTGCCATTTTTAAAACATGTTTAAAATTTACCCTAGAAAAAAAAAAGTGTTATTCCAGCATCGACACTTTTCATTTTGATAGTGTTTTTTGCACAATTTTTGCACAAAAAACTTGTTTTCACTGCCATTTTTAAAACATGTTGAAAGTTTACTCTAGAGATAAAAAGTGTTATTCCAGCATCAACACTTTTCATTTTGAGGGTGTTTTTTACACAATTTTTGCACAAAAATTTGGTTTTCCCTGCCATTTTTAAAACATGTTGAAAATTTACCCTAGAAAAAAAAGTGTTATTCTAGCATCAACACTTTTCATTTCTAGCACTGTTTTCCATGTTTTTTTGGGGTATTTTGGCTAGAGTTCCCGTTTTGAGTTTATAGTTCCCGTTTTAAAGTTTACAATACTTAGTGTTTTCATTTTTTTTATCAATTAACATCTTCCACCCACACATGTGTATGCATGGCCATATGTCAGCATAAATGCTAGCCTGCATGTAGGGTGTATATAACCAACCAATTATTCGGTATGGCTACATAAAAGTATAGCTTGAGATTGTTATGATACATCAGTTGAGGCGAAAAGAATAAAGCTTGTCAATCCTGAAGATAGTTGATAACAAGAAATTGGTTATATTGATTGATTTGTTATGGTTGGTAAAGAGAGCCATTTTTAATACATAATACAATAAGGAGGATTTGGTACAAGGGAATTCTCTAAGAATGTTTAATAAAATTATTATCAAGTTGTCTAGTTGCAAAAAATTCAAAGACTGGAAGTAATGAAAGCTCGGGCCCGACGACGAATTATGTGAATGCACCCGGAGAAAATCGATTGCATCAGTAGGGAATTCCATGAATTATCGGAACTCGAGGTCGTCGACAGGACACCAAAGATCTAAAATAGCCATAAATTTTTTTCCTAGAAACAAATTTCATTGGAGGTAGCGCATCATCGCATTGTAGCTTGTATGTTTCCTGGGAAGGAAAAGTCTCCAAGAATCATGGCCATTACCACCACTAATCGAGGTTGTTTCACTATGAGAAAAGTGCTACCAATCAGAGAACATGTTGCATTTAGTTTCTTAAATATTGTGAAGAATGTAAGAGAGAAAAGAAATCTAATGATGGACCCTACCAGAACTCGTCGATTCTATTCGGGTCGATTCAAACAAGTTTAATGAATCTCTATAGGAAGAGTTGGCAAATATGTTCTTGGAAAACCTTTTTCCCATTGTTTTCCTCCATTTTCTCATGAAAATACAAGGTCTTAGATCTTTAACCAAGAGGAAGATGAACCATATAAAAGTACAGATTATTTTGTCTTGGTTTATCTGATTTCCAAGTAATGTTTCTTAACCAAAGTATAACACTATAATTTATCATTAGGGAAATATATTATTTTATGTATTTCAAGTTAGCCAATACCCATAAGGTGGTGTCGCAGGAACAAACTCACAGCAGTTAGGTAAAAACCTATTCTAATTTTATGAACTACGAAGCTGGTTTTAAATTTGTGTTTGAGGTTCAGTCGAGTCCATCCCAAAACCTTCATAGCATTTTGGAAAAAAGAAAAGTGTGATTTATATGGGTTCCAACGAGTATATGTATTTCCATCTGGATTATCAAATTGAAATTGTGCCTTTAGTGGTGAATCAACTATAGCATGTGAATGGATGATGTGTTTGAATTGATGATATGGGCTTTTATGTGAATGTATTCTCTCTTTTTTTGAAGTGATTTTCTTATGTTGAAATTGGTGATTTTGTTTAAAGACATTTTTTTGTATCTCGCAATCGGAAACTCGAGGGCAGTTGGGATTACATGCCTGCTTCATGGTGAAGTGCCTCCATGCAAGATTTCACTTAATTCTTGGAGGGAATTAGTTTGGATAGAATCACTGCCAAATGATTGAAGTAGTGCTTTTAGCATCACGATAATAATTTCCCTCCCTGAGCCACCTATGCTAACATTCTAAGAAGTTTATTTTTTATAGGAACTTCATAGAAATCCTTTCACTTCAACCTGGATTTCTCAAGTCTAAGTATGGTATTTCATACAACATGGTGGATAGCTATAGTAGCATAATGGGGAGGAGAAACCCAAAAAAGTTAGATGAGAACAAATAATTCTGCAATATGGTTAAATAACATAAAACCTTGTAGTGTTGGGCGGAGTATAAAGTAATGCAAAGAAATAACAAACAATTAACAAGTTGATTATTAATTTCAATAAGTAGAAATGGCCAAATTGGTTACTATTTTATTTTTCCTACTCATTGAGTGTTGGGAATTATGTGAAAATTCAAATTTTATTTCATTATATGTTCTCCAAAACTTAAGTTATTGTTGAATTATCTTAGGAGGGCACAAAGACTCTATACCATGATTTAAAAGTGGTTTAAGATACTTACACATGATATACCTAGTTTTAAATGTTCATAGACGAGCTTGATGAATGAAAAAAATTGTAAGGTATGATTATTGTATTAAACGTTTGGTTGATGAATGGTTTATAAATATGAATGTAAGTGTTGAAAGGATTAATGGTGGATAAGGAAAGTTGAATACTATGTTTAATTGTGTGCCAATAGTTCTCTTTGCCCATATTATCATCATATTACTTGGTGCATATTAAAATTAAATTATGAGTTGCATGATTGCAATGCATAGTATAATCAAGGACGTAGCTTAATAGAATGAAGTTTATACTTATAGGGATCTTAAGAAAGGATGAATATGAAGGGAAGAAACATTGAACATTTATGAGATAAATGGTAAGAAAAAATAGATAAGATGACAAGTGTTTTTTTCTATAGATCATGGTTAACACGAGGAAAGATTAAGATAAAAGTATATAGGTGAAATCTATATAAGTCATAGGAAATAAGTTCATGACATTTTATTAAAAGTATTTGAAATTAATGGTTAATTAATTGGTTTCCAACCTAAAATGGATCCTGAAGGTTTTCTGCTCATGAAATTCCCATGAAATATCATTAGGCTCATGAAAGGCAGGTCCTTGTATGTGGTATGCGACTATGTATTTTTATTATTTAAAATTTTCTTTCAATTTAATAGTGTTGTGTTGATTTGTGCATCTACATGTAATGATGCAATTCGTTTTTGGATATGGTTTTTCCAACGGTTGAACTGTTTAATTCACCCTTAGTGGGAAAAATGCGCCAAATGTCACTAGTATAAAATGACTAATTAGCTACTAAAAAAAGACTAAAATTTTCATATAAACAACCCTTTTTCAGCCATTGACTAATAATAGCTAATTTACAGTATCTTATAACGTGACCAACTTTTAGTCAGTTTTTAGCTTAGTCATTAATTGGTTGTCTCAATTTTATTGTCTAGTAGTATATTTAGTTATAAATTTGGTCATTAATTTAGTCATTGATTTAGTCATTATTTTTCACAATTAATCACCAAATATACAACAAAATATATTACTATATGATCACCGATAAAAACCAATTAATGACCAAAGAAATATGACCAAAATGTTGTTCATGTTATAAGATACTATAAATTAGCTATGAATAGTCATATATATGCAAATTTTAGTTATCATTTGAACCAATTAATGACCAAAGAAAAATGACTAAATTTTGGTTGTGTTATAAGATACTATAAATCAGCTATGAATAGTCGCATATATGCAAAATTTAGTCATCATTTGTAATCACAAATTTATCATTTGTAGTAGTCATTTATCTTGTTTTGGTAGTTTCACAATCATTATATAAATCATTAATTTAGTAGTTTATATTCATTTCATTTACTTTCATTAATAATCATTATAAACAACTTATTTAGTAGTTGTATATTCATTTTATTTGTGTTTATTATTATTTACTATAAAACTACTAATTTAGTAGTTTTCTATTAATTTTATTTGTGTTCATTTTAATAAACACAAATGAATTAGTATGATTTTGCAACTATATTAAAAAAATACCATACAATATTCATGCTCTTCTAATATGAAAGCACGTGAATCATGCAGTATCATAAGTTGATAACAACACAAAAAAATCAAATACAATCATAAACATTTTGAGCCAAATTTTTTATTACATGAAAAGCCAAGTATTACAATATGAGTTTCCAACAAAATATTGATTGGGCTACAATTTACATATGAAATATTGTTTAATCACTTCAAAACATTCCCACTATGTTTCCAATGCATTGCACATGTCTTTCCACCTTTCAAATCATTCAATAGTTTGCCTCTAAAAACTATTTAACTAATAGCATCCACCAATCGAGAGTCATGCTAAAGACTAGAAGCTCCATTCTTTGGATAGTCTAGGGCTGGAAGATGAATCCAAGGTCTTTGATCTGCAACCAATAGATATTCATTTAAATATTAATAATGTGATCTCATCTGCTTTTTTAATTAAAATATTTATTAAAACTCTTATCACTATTTGCAATATAATGAGACTAGAACTTACTTTATAGCACATGGAAAAGTTCACAAAAACACTAAATACAATGGCCCCACTTAAACACTTCTTCTAATGATTCTCCACAACAAAAATTAAAAAACCTTGGGATCTACAAACTCATGCTTGAGGTGGGACTTCATACACTTCATAACAACTTTTATAAAAATATTGATATTACAGTGAAACGTTCAATCAAAGTATTTTAAACAAGTAAATAAGTTCCTCTTTGACATGAGGAAAATGAAAGAAAATAAAAAATAAATGAGAGAACTTACCACCAAAAATTCCAAACTCTGCACCATAAAAAGTATTGTGTAGAATTCTTGCCATGAGAAATAAAAAGGTCAAATGCCCATTGCATGGTCACATTTGAAGCAATAATTAGACACAAATAACTAAACCAAAGATTTTGAAATGCACATACATGCTTGATATAATCATGCATCTTACAACTTCTAGCTAGAAACTCAGTTTACTTTTACAAGCTATGGAGTACAATTGCCTTATGTACAACAAATGCATATTATTTTTATCTAATTGTTGACACAGTTGAATACATAAAAACACATTTCTACTTCATTGTTATTTCTATGTTTAGCTTATTTTATAGATCCTTCGTAATTTTGTGTCTTAGATATTTTCCATTCTATATTTTAACTGGGTACAACATAAAATCAAGATCAACAAAAAGATGCTTCAACCAAAAACAACAACAAAACATACAATCTTCAAATGCTACATGCAAAACCTATGAAGTCAAAGCCAAAGGGAATTCCCAACCCTTTTTTTGAAAGTTAAAGGCAACACAATTTAAGATACCAAATGTGCAAACTTGTAACAATAAAAGAAACCAAGGTATTTGAAACCTGAGTCCAAGTCCTTCTGGGGAAAAGGAAAAGTATCCTTTACATGAAAGGGAGGGACCTCAGGAAATTCATAATCTAGAAGGAATATTTTTCATGATTAATCTCCATGCTTGAGGCAAGTATGTTTTGGGGCCTGAAAAACCATGGATCTAGCTATTTCATTTTCATTTTACTTTAACATAAGTTTTGTGCACATGTGTTGGTATTTAGTGGGCATCCTCTATGGTGGAACATGTCTTGCAACTTAATTTTTCTCCATGATCCCAAACAATTTCACCAAAAGGTCTTCTCATAGGGGCATTTACTTTCTCTTAATTTCGATGGGCATTAGAGGCACCAAAAGCCATAAAGCATGAGAGGAAAGAAAGATGAAGTTTAACCCTCAACGCTTTCTATTGGGATTCTATCTCGGCTATTTAAAATGAGGGCCAAAACTTCCCTTGTCTAAAGAAAACGGAGTCTTTAGATTTTAGAATTAGTGAATCCCATTCTTAAATTCCAATCATCATATGTTGTTAGAACATGTTAAGAAATGCACAAATAGGATTTAATATGTCGTTTCATGGATATATTGCCTTCAATATAAACAATAGTGAAATGGATAAAGAAAAACATGGAAGTTCATAATGGTGGGTTATAAAACAATTGCCACATAGTTGCTTCTTGGTGTTTTTTGGACCCGAGAGAGAGGTGGGATCTTTAAAGGTGTTACTTGAATATGGAAAGAGTTAAACTGTCTATGAAGCACTAGATCATCTAGTTCAACCTCTCAAAGGCTCTCCTTCATATCTAGAATGGGTACTTCAAGCTCTGCATTTCCAATTCTGGCACACTTAAATGTTGAAAAAGTAAAGAATACCATGTGAACCTTTCTTATGGCCTAGGAAGAGGCAACAAAGTCACAAACATAAACTATGACCAGACTACAAATTTTATACTATTCATGGGTACAATATCTAGACAGTAAGAACATTCCTTTTAAGTGTATGGAGTCTAAAAACTATTTCGAGTATGGGCAGGGCAACTTGCTTGTTTATGCACTATATTCCAAAAGTTAGCAAGCTCAAGATTTAGGGAAACCACATCCTAAAATCGTATTTTTGGCAAAGGCATGGTGGTCAGGAAACCAGAAGCATATATCAAGATATTATTGGACTCCTATAAAAAGGACAGTCCAGAGGCCTTGTTCAGTTGACTTCAATCTATTTTAAGCCTTGGTCGATGCCAAGAAAGAAGATAAGTCACAAGACTCATTAAGGATGCATCCATAAGCGAAACTCATATATAATAATTATCAAAATATACAGAAAAATTTTATTATAATCAAAGAACATTTTGATGAAAACAATAATCAACATCTGCACCACAATTCATATTAACATGAGAAACTAGTATGTGACAAGAATCACTTGAATGTGAAATCTCTGTAGATGAAATAACAACTTGATTTTCTTCATAATATCTAGCAACCATTTCTATAAACTGAGGAAAAAAACCTGTCAGAAGTAAACCATGTAGCAAATTTACTTAGTAAATATTCCTTAGGTGCAATGATTAGTTATGAAACAAACTTTCCCCCTCACATCCAAATGTAAATATTCACCTCCCTATATTCAACTTCAAACTTGAAAAGCTCAATACGTTTAGTCAAAATTTGGGCCTCCTCACAGATTTTATATGATGCTTCAGAAGAGTGTCCAGCACAAACAACTTCTATTATATAACTTGCACTTTTAAAGAAGTTATCACCTAGAAAAGGAAAGCATTACACCCATTACCATAAAATTATAGCCAAATTGTTTGATCTTTACATGTATTAATAGTTAGGGAACGATTTTTTTATTAGGTAGATATTAAAACTCCCCTAACTTATGTTCCATCTTTATTCTTAATATACAAGTGAAAAAGTGGAAATAAACTCAAAATGGAGCATTGCATTTCAACAAATATAAAGTTTCTGACAATAAACAACAAAGGCATGTGTGCCAACCTTTAACTCAGTCAAATCACATGGCCGAAAATTTTTAGCAAGAAGCTCCATGGGATTGATATCCCTATTGTCTCAAAGTGCTTATTCTCCTACCAATTCATTCAAAAATCAAACATCACACTCATCAACACTGAAATATCCATCTCTGTTTTTCACCAACTGCTGATCATGACCCATAATATGTTGCTCCCGTCCACTAGAAGTAGATAAAGGTGCCATTCCACTATTGGGTCTTCCTTCCACATGCTGAGGAAATGCAAATTTAGACTTACTATTACGAGAACTGACATCAACGCTTTGACACATCTTGTCAAAATCTAGTTGCATGATTTCCATTACACCCTCATATTTGGAAGCACATGGATAATCATGGCTAGTCAAACATCCTAATAAAAAAACCCTCAAACTCTCACAAAGCATCTTGTCCAAAATATGGTGGAAGGTCTCAGGAAGCCTCAAATTCCAGTATTTCCTTGTCTCATCACCAAAGGTACTAAAGGTTGTTGACTCAGTTTTATTTAAGACAACTTCCAACTTTAATACATCTATGTTGTTTACACTTCTAGGTGCATCTCTAAGTGTTGAGAGAATAAATCTTGCTACATTTGGATTGTAGGAGGACTATTTAGTAGTTCACACTCCTTTTATGGAAATAGTGAAGGCACTTGTTTGCAAGGAATCCATGTTCAAATACATATCTTTGTGGAGTTCCACAAACCAATAATTTCATAAGTTTATGCTTACAGGATACTCATCCCTCTAAGCATGCTTTTTCGACCCTTCAACATTTTCCATAATGATTCAAGTTCCACAACTGCCATGTGTAACAGAGAAAAGTAAAGAAGACAGACTGTAAGAAATCAACAAACCCATTATAACTGTGTAACTATCATGATTTTTTGTATGAATAAAATAACTTTTAGCCACTACATCAAGGCAAAATCATAGAAAGTTTACTAAATGTGTGACACAAGGGAGCACAATTTCTAGAGAACAAGGAGAACTATTTCTTAAAATATGATGGGAATACCAATTGGATCATAGAAAGAGATGACAAGACCACAAAGACTACAATGATGTTCAATGATTGATACAACCTCAATACACCATACTCCTGAACCTATCAGAAGTCATTTGGTAAGGTCCTTGTGTGGCAACAACCTCTTAAATCCACTCTTATTATAAGCCTGAGTTATAACATTATTATATAAATAATTAAATTCCTTTTATAGTAACAAAAGTTATCATCCAATGACTCGACATTCTATCACCTCCATCATCATCCATGAATAGATAAATTGATGGCACACAAGTTAGACATTACAATGACTCAACAACTCACCACATGGCAAACTAAAAGATATACAAAATATTCTAAATTTGAAAATAATAATAAGAGATAATAAAATATTCTAAATTTGACAATAACAATAGAGATAATAGTGGTCTAGCGCTAGGGTGCTATATACTTTGTAGTAACAAGCCTCACATCTAAGTTTTAATGTTATAAATGATAATATAAAATGAATTTAGAAAAAACAATATATATAAGTATATATATATATATAATAATATATATATATATAATATATATATATATAATAAATATAAATATATATATAAATATATAATATATAATATATATATATTATATATATATATATATATATATATATATATATATATACTAAGAATATATATAATATAATACTTTGAAATTTAAAAAGCAAAAATGATTGACCTACCTCCATGCGTAGATAGAATAAATCACGGCTAAATTACTATAACATCTGTAGCTTTATATTTCTTCTTAAAATGATCAGTGAGGGTGCAGGGGCATCCAAACATCCCAATTTTCATTTTCAAGAGGGGAACCCACAATCACATTTTTTTGCAATATGCACCCTCACACTGGCAAAACATTTCGTAGTGTGTTTCACAAAGCTCACAAAAAGGGAAGCTAATGAAACATTTCACCAAGCAACCCCCATATCAATGGCATGGGGAGTGTGTGCCCTTGTAACACTAAAAAATCTTTTATCTCTATATTTTTTTGTCATTATTATTTACCTAGTTTATTTTTCATAACATAACTATTAATAATACACAACAGATTCTTTGATTTGTAAATTAAATACTTTTGGGCATAATATGTATCAATATAGGGCTAGAAGTTGAAAGGAAAATCATGGAGGACAAGCTATTGGATTATATGGAGGATGAAGAAGAGTTTTTTCAACTTTAGACAACAACAATCCTTAGATTTTTTTCAACTTTAGACAACAATAGTCCAAGGAATTTGACAGCTCATCTTGGAAACTCGATTGTGAAAAAGGTATGGAATTGCAAATTTGAATTTTCATAGTTGAAGACTTCCATGGATGAAAGATGGCTCCTTGGGATTTAAACAAATTATTTCTCATATTAGATATTGAGGATACCCCAAGATACCTAATAAGCCTTCTTCAGAATTATATGATAATCTTGCAACATTTGATGGTGCCTCCTTGGCTATCATCCCATATGTATTGTTTTTTATGAGGCATATTTCAAAATTTGAGAAAAGACACAAAGATGCCATGCTGACATTATTTACCATTTCCTTGGGACAAGGGTATTTCAGTTGGTTCAAGCACTCTTGCAGTCCAAAGAGCACACCTTGTCTCAAAGCTAAAATTCAAAGCTTTCTCAAGCATGGATGCACAAGATTGCATAACTTTGAAGATATATATCAGCACTTGTTGGCAACCCTACAGCAAGAAGGTCTCATTTCCCTTTTGAAGGAGACGAAGGAATTCATGAAGATCATGATGAAGCTTTGTTAGTGGAAGAATACCCTATGGTGTTATGTGATGGATATGAAGTTGATGGAGGAATAATTTAGAAGGGTATTCTAGTCATGGTAGAAAAGGTTTATTTTGAATCCTTTATGATAATGGTGAAAAACTCAAGCTCATGAAGGAGGCCAAGGAGATGTGCCAAAATGGAAGAAAATTATCATGATATTTCAATTGATCTACAAAACCCTGAAGATAAAATTGTTGCCCAAAAAGATAGAGAAGATACAAATAAAATGCTACTAAAAAAGATTTGTTCCCATAATTTGAAGAAGATAGCAATGACAGCCACATATATGAAGCCATTAGTGAAGAAACTGACCTATAATTGGGTAAAAAACAATTTAAATATTTTCTACAGTGAAGTACGACGTCATACATCATGAATTTTGAAGGAAATCCCCTTTATAACAATTCTGATCATGAGGAAATACAAGGAGAGTTCTCCCTTGATTTTATTGATGGTAATGATCATTTTCCATATCCTCAAGGAAATGTTCTAGATGTTGATCCGCACAACAAGTGATGCAATTTTGGCAAAGGAAAGCATTAAAGAAGAAGAAATTCATATTGCAACATGTGAAAAAGATGAAGTATGTGGCATCATTCTTGTTGTACTCGAAGAACAAATGTATAGAGGATATTCTAGGGATAATTTTGAAGGAAGTTGAGGAGTTTTTTCAACGTTAGACAACAACAATCCTTAAAGTTTTTTCAACAGAAAACAACAGTCCAAGGAATTTGATAGCTCATCTTGGAAACTCAATTGTGAAAAAGGTATGGAATTACAAATTTGAATTTTCATAGTTGAATATTTCTATGGATGAAAGATGGCTCCTTGGTATTTACACATATTGTTTCACATATTGGATATTGTGAATATCCTAGGATACCCAATAAGCCTTCTTTGGAATTCTCTGAGAAGCTTACAACATTTGATGGTGCCTCTTTGGCTATCATCTCACATGTATTGGCCTTTATGAGGCATATTTCAAAATTTGAGAAAAGACACAAAGATTTCATGATGACATTATTTACCATTTCCTTGGGACAAGGGGATTGCAACTAGCTCAAGCACTCTTGTGGCTTAAAGAGCCTACCTTGTCTCAAAGCTCGGGTTCAAAGATTTCTCAAGCATGGATGCCCAACATTTCATAAATTTGAAGATATATATGATTGCTTGTTGGCAACCCTACAACAAGAAGGTCTCATTCCCCTTTTTAAAGTGATAAAGGCATTCATGAAGATCATGATGAAGATTTCTTAGAGGAAGAAAACCTTATGGTGCTATGTGATGAACACAAAGTTGATGGGGAATCATTAAGAAGGGTATTCCAATCATGGAATAAAGTGTTCCTTCTGAATCCTTTATGATAATGGTCTAAAATGCAAGCCTCATGAAGAATGCCAAGGAGTTGTACCAAAAAAGGAAGCAAATTATCATTATATTTAAATTGATCTACAAAACCCTGATGATAAAATTGTTGCCCACAAAGATAGAGAAGATATAGGTAACATGCTAATAAAAAAAAGTTGTGCCCAGAATTTGAAGAAGACAACAATGACAACCACATATATGAAGCCATCAGTGAAGAAACTAATCTATGCATGGGTAAAAAATAATTTAAATATTTTCTACAATGAAGTATGAGGCCATATATCATGAATTTTGAAGGAAATTCCCTTTATGATGGATATGATCATGAGGAAATACAAGGAGAGTGTTCCCCTCAATTTGTTGATGGTAATGATCTTTTTCCATATCCTCAAGAAAATGTTCCAGATGTTGATCCACACAACAGGTGATGAAATTTTGGCAAATAAAAGCACTAAAGAAGAAGAAATTCATATTGGAGCATGTGAAAAAGATGAAGTATGTGGTATCGTTCTTGTTGTCCTTGAAGAACAAATGTATGGAGGATATTCTAAGGAGAATTTTGAAGGAAGCCAAGGGGTGTTTTCAACTTTAGACAACAATAGCCCTTATAATTTTTTCAACTTTAGACAACAACTGTCCAAGGAATTTGACAACTCATCTTGGATACTCGATTGTGAAAAAGGTATGGAATGAAAATTTGAATTTTCATAGTTGAAGACTTCCATGGATGAAAGATGGCTCCTTGGGATTTACACATATTGTTTCTTGTATTGGATATTGAAAATATCCCAGGATACCCAATAAGAATTCTTCGTAATTATATGAGAAGCTTGCAACATTGGATGGTGCCTCTTTGGCTATCATCCCACATGTATTGGCCTTTATGAGGTCTATTTCAAAATTTGAGAAAATACATAAAGATGTCATGATGACGTTATTTACCCTTTCCTTGGGACAAGGGAATTACCGTTGGATAAAGCACTCTTACAAACCAAAGAGCATACCTTGTCTAAAGTCTCAGGTTCAAAGCTTTCTCAAGCATGGATGCCCAAGATTGCAGAAATTTGAAGATATATATCAGCACTTGTTGGAAACCCTACAGCAAGAAGGTTGCATTTCCCTTTTGAAGGAGATAAAGGCATTCATGAAGATCATTATGAAGCTTTCTTAGAGGAAGAGGACCCTATGGTGCCATGTGATGAACATGAAGTTGATGGAGGAATCATTAAGAAGGGTATTCCAGTAATGGTAGAAAGGGTTCCTTTTGAATCCTTTATGATAATGTTGCAAAACTCAAGGCTCATAAAGAAGACCAAGGAGATGTACCAAAAATGGAAGAAAATTATCATGATATTTCAATTGATCTGCATAACGTTGATGATAAAATTATCGCCTAAAAAGATAGAGAAGATACAGAGAACATGCTACTAAAAATGCTTTGTGACCAAAATTTGAAGAAGACAGCAATGATAGCCACATATATGAAACCATCAGTGAAGAAAGTGACCTATACTTGGGTAAAAAAGAATTTAAATATTTTCTACAATAAAGTATGAGGTCATATATTTTGAATTTTGAAGGAAATCCCCTTTATGATAGCTATGATCATGAGGAAATAAAGGGAGAGTGTTCCCCTAATTTTGTTGATGGCAATGATCCTTTTCCATATCCTCAAGAAGATGTTCTATATGTTAATCCAAGCAGTAGGTGATGCAATTTTGGCAAAGGAAAGCACTAAACATGAAGAAATCCATATTTTGACATGTACAAGAGATGATGTATGTGGAATCATTCATGTTGTCCTTGAAGAAAAAATGTATGGATGATATTCTAGGGAGAATTTTAAAGGAATCCAAGGAGTTTTTTCAACTTTAGACAACAACAACCCTTATAGTTTTTTCAACTTTAGACAACAACAATCCAAGGAATTTGACAGCTCATCTTGGAAACTCGATTGCGAAAAAGGCATGGAATTGCAAATTTGAATTTTCATAGTTGAATACTTCCATGGATGAAAGATGGATCCTTGGGACTTACACATATTGTTTCCCGTATTGGATATTCATAATATCCTAGGATAGCCAATAAGAATTCTTCAGAATTATATGAGAAGCTTGCAACATTTGATGGTGCCTCTTTGGATATCATCCCACATGTATTGGCCTTTATGCGGCATATTTAAAATTTTGAGAAAATACATAAATATGTCACGATGACATTATTTACCCTTTCCTTGGGACAAGGGGATTGTAGCCGGATCAAGCACTCTTGCAGCCCAAGATCACACCTTGTCTCAAAGCTCAGGTTCAAATCTTTCTCAAGCATGGATGCCCAAGATTGCAGAATTTGAATATATATATCAGCACTTGTTGGAAACCCTATAGCAAGAAGGCCTCATTTCCCTTTGGAAGGAGATAAAGGCATTCATGAAGATCATGATGAAGCTTTCTTAGAGGAAGAAGACCCTATGGTGCTATGTGACAAACATGAAGTTGATGGAGGAATCATTCAGAAGTGTATTCTAGTCAGGGTAGAAAGGGTTCCTTTTGAATCCTTTATGATAATAATGTAAAACTCAAGCCTCATGAAGAAGGCTAAGGAGATGTGCCAAAAATGGAATAAAATTATCACGATATTTCAATTGATTTGCAAAACTCTGATGATAAAGTTGTTGCTTGAAAAGATAGAGAAGATACAAAGAACATGCTACTAAAAACATTTTGTGCCCCGAATTTGAAGAAGACAAAAATGACAGCCACATATATGAAGACATCAGTGAATAAAATCACCTATACTTTGGTAAAAAATAATTTAAATATTTTCTACAGAAAATTATGAGGTCATATATCATGACTTTTGAAGGAAATCCCCTTTATGATATTTATGATCATGAGGAAATACAAGGAGAGTGTTCCCCTGATTTTGTTGATGTCAATGATCCTTTTCCATATCCTCAAGGAAAAGTTCCAGATGTTGATCCACGTAGCAAGTGATGCAATTTTTCCCAAGGAAAGCACTAAAGAAGAAGAAATCTATATTATGGAATTTGAAAAAAGATAAAGTGTATGGCATCATTCTTACTGTCCTTGAAGAACAAACATATGGAGGATATTCTAGGGATAATTTTGAAGGAATCGAAGGAGATGTCCCTGATTTCCAAGAATAGGTATTTGTTTCAAATTGTAGGGATTCCCTATATGTGGAGGAAAGTGAACTGCACAACTATATATTTAGTAGAGAAAGGATAAATGATAAGGTTCCAACATAAAAAGGGACCCAAATCTAGACGTGAATAACAAATATTGCAACAACATAGAGCCTAGTTTTCCATAGAGACTATAAATAGATTATTGCACTAAACATCCAAACTATTGCTACCAACTATTGCATTCTTGCTTATCTATCAATTGTGGGGCTAAGTGTTCCATACATCTTAACCCAAGGGTTAGCTCAACTAATAGTCACCATTGTTCGTAGGCATTTAGTGAGTTCCATGCCAGTAGATTTCCAATTCTAATCCCCCCCTTAAATTAGAGGCACTATTCTACACCTTCATGTTTAATAAGGATGTCATCCACAAGGTGTGCAAGCGTTGTTGTTTCCCCATGAGGTTTTCTTCATGGGAGAAAAAATTGTATCAAGGCATTAAAAAATGCCAAAGGAACTCACTAAACACTAAACACTTAACACTAAATCTCAAAGGGACTCACCTATAATTGTTTTAGAGCTATGAGGATAATAATGAAAGCATTGTAGCTTGCTAACATTATAAAACTTCCACCCTGCCCATGTACCTTTTTCCAACCATGAAAATAATACAATGCAAATAGAGGAATGAATAATCTGATTTACATATAAGGGAACCCATATTACTTAAATGTTTTATGAATCCTTAATGGTATCTTAAAGGTGCATCGTTGAAGAATTTAACAACCTCTTACAAAACAAAATCATGCTGAAAATAAAACATTAATGATAGAAAAGGAGGATGATCTCAACTACCTTAAGGATGTCCCAAAATTTATGGGTGTCTTTGAATTAATAAATACATGCCTAACTTTGCCAATTATCTAACAACCAACTTGGGTGGCATTTTGAATCCTTATGGGGCTGGGAAAAGGCTATATCTATGTTGTCTTTGGCTATGAAGAACCAGCATATGGAGTTCTACTTAATGGAACTTGGATTTTTGCAGGTGATGTTGCTTATGTCCAATGCTAGTGCAATAATTTTCGCTAGAATATGCATCACAACGTTTCACACTTTCGAGGACATTGTCATGCAATGATGAAAATATAGATAAAATCAAATCCATAGGTCATTTTTTAGTGGGGGATAATTGACAGGGTTGGTCTATGACACCTAGTGCTTTTGTTTGTGTTCCAACAGATCTCTCACAAAATTTACCATCAAAAATTCAATTACATCTACCAGGGTTAGTATGTGTTCAAATGTGATTTACCTTAATCTTTTGAATCCTTGTTTACCCATTATTTGCCCAGTCATCTGATCAAAGATTGTTCATTGATGCGAACCTACATGCCAAATAAGCCACAAGGTTTCCCAACAATGCATGAAGTTCACAACCGACAACTTCTTCATTCTGCTCTAGCCATAGCATAGTCAACATAGGGACGATGGGTAGACCATGATTAGGTGAAGGAAAAGCAATCAGATTCAATCCTATGGGGAAGTCAATGGGTTGCTATGCTTGAAACCTAGAATCCAAATAAAGTATGGTCTTTTGGTTCAACACCAAACTCACAACCCACATGAAAAAGTTGCTTTTATTCCCTATAATCATAGTAGGTTGACAAACTCAAATGATCTTTCTCCCACAATGGAACTTGAACATGCAGCCCTATATACACATTTGCAACTACATGAACTTTCACAACAACAGATCTTTGCTTGCAATCTATACACATTTCATCCATTCCCCCTAGCAATGTTCTGGGTGTCTTGGGGAATACAAGATATGGACACATTTGCAATCTATTTTAAGCATTGAGCCTGATGTTTTGTTCTTATAAGAAATTGAGATTTTTGGTTTTAGTCTTTGGTCACTAATAGAGTTGTTGGTAGGGGGGAATTGAAGCATTTTTCATAAGAATAGTCATAGACAAGGAGGGGTAGTGTGTGGCCTTGTCTCTCTGGATGCCCTCTCTTATTCTAGATAATGGCTAAAATTGCTTGATAATGTTGTTGAAGAGATTCAAATGGTGCAACTTTTGTCATTGTGGACAAAATTTAGAACCATAGGCCCAACAATCCAGCTCTTATTTTCCAAGATAATGGAGGTGAAATGGATCCTGATTGCATGCAGCAATGTATGAGAGTGTCATGGGATTAGTTCTTGATGTGATTTCCTACAATTGTTTTTCTTGTGGCATCCCTCCTACGTAGAATATTAAGCCCCCTTCTCACACATCTTTGAGGTAGATGCAGTAAAATATCAAAAGGTAGGACTGTTGTAGCATTGGGTCAGACTTGTTCTGATTTCCTAAGCCAAGTCAACATTGGGCTAAAAATGAACAGAAATGCAACCCAGTTCTAAAATATAATACCTCAGCAAATGGATATGATTTGGAGATGAATAAATGTTATGTATATGTGTGTGTAGCTGTGAACTAGAGTTGTGATGGGGCTGACCCTAAATATGAGCTTGGATAGCTAAGCTGACCTGTGGTGTAAATACTGAGCCAATCCTTGTATAAGCTAAGCATTTTATTAAACTTGTGATCAATTTGAAGGAAAATATTTATTCTTTTGTTGAAGTGTTATTGTTGTGTTGGGAGATGATGCAAGGCTTTATCACCCTTACATGATGTGTTGAAAGTCCTTATGTCCACATGAGAAGAAAGAATGGGGTTATTATTTGGTATATGTGTCATTGGATGGCATGCAGGTTGATTGATGACTCATGAGTTTGGAGGTCAACATGGCCACCCATGGAAGGCATTTTTGATTTGGGTTTGCATGACTTATGAAGTAATCTTGAAGGCTTTTTGGAGGATGGATGTTGTTATGTTGAAGGACCTTTGGAGGCTGGATGCTTTTGCATTGGAACCCCTAATTTTCCCCTTCATTGGAATTAATTTCATTTTTGGGGATTTTTCCCCGTAGTATTGTGTATATTACTGGAAAAGCCCCTATTTTGTATTTTTCTATATTATTTAATTGTACAAGAGGGATTTTTTTTCCCTGCATAGACTAGAATAGGGAATTTAGCTTATAAATTAATATTTTTATTGTAAAAGAAGTTGAGCACCTCCTGTATATACTATAAATAGATATGCACTTCTCATTTTCTCATGGTGGGATTGGGGGAGAAATCCCTTAGCAAGTATGAAATTTTTGAATTTTTCTCTTGTTTTTTTTTTTTTTTAATTTGGATATGGATGGATGAGTTGAGTGACTTCTTGAGGAGTTTGTGTTAATGTGGATAGTTATCTCTTTTTGATGGATATTGGTAGAGCTTAATGAGGAAAGCCTTTTTGATGTGGATAGATTTCTTTTCATGGATGATTACTAGTTAATTTTGATGGATGCATGACAAATTGAGTACCCTATCTTTCTTTATCCTATTCAAGTTTATAGATAAAGTTTTTTGAATATTCACCATATTTTTGCTGGTACTTTTAATTTATTATCTTCCTTGGGAAAAGAATTCATCAAGCTTTTTTGAGGTGACTTAAGTGAAACTACCTCCCTTATATATCCTTGAAAATTATAAGGTGCCTATCCCAAGCCTCTAGGGTACACAAGTTAGTTTGCTCTATTCTTTGAACCTACATCCATCCAATTCTCTTTAATTGTGTTGGGCCAAGGGTGATTTTTTTTTAAAGGAATCAATAAGTGCTTTGTAAGCTAAGTTTACAATTGTTGTAGCAGCCATAGTCCCTACATTTTCTCCTAGAGATGAATGATCCAAGCTACTCCTAGACTCCCTCTTGTTCGAGGAATTACATGCTACTGAAGAGTTTTTGTTCCCATATTCAAACTGAAAGAGAAAATTTCCATAAGCATCTATGACCGTCCCACCATAGCAGATCATTAGATCAAGTAGAAAGACAGTTCATTCCCATCGTAAAAGGTGTTCCTGGCTATTTTATTCCCATCTTATGATAAAAAAGACCTTCTCTAGAATAGATAGAATGAATAAATTCCTCGCAAGGATTTAATTCAAAAACATATGATGATTTAACAAGTCCACAAACTTCAGGTGAATCATATTTCATGTGTGGATCCAAAGGAGGAGGACCATTGAATGGAAGATGTGAAGAAAGCTTTTTAAGCCAATCTCTAGGAAAAATTTTCCTCTCTTGAAATATTTGAAGCCCTAAGAAGGCAAGCTATTGAACTACTTTCTTAGTAGATCTTACATTTCCACTGCCAACCATTAGAAAAAAGGAACTCGATGAAGAAATAGGCTTGGTAACATTTTCCTGCACTTGAAGTAGATTCTTGTCCACTTGGAAAATAATGGCATTATCATATATTCCTCCCCTCACATGCTTCATAAGACACCTAGAAATTTTAGTAAGTTCATTTCCTATGTCTTTTGTAAATATCTTTCTTTGAGAAACAGAGCGAGCAAGAACCAAATAATCCAAACCTGCACTAAAACCATCTAAGAATAAAAATTCAATCAAAGAACCTTAGACCGAATTCAAGCACTTCACTACCGCTTCTGGACCTTTTCACTTAACAATTGCATTGAAAAATTGAGTGAAAGAACTCAACAATTATGTTTTATTACCATTGAATAATAGTATTTCATTATTTCTTGTGAGAAGCCCATTCTCGTCACAGTTCAATTCTGAAGGTAAATCCATCTGAAGAAGTTGGCTAGTTGTCCAAGATGTCCCTCCATCATGTAATTTAGTGACTGCTAGTTCAGGCAAAGGTTCCAAAAGTCCACATTGGTCGTTGATTCAGCGTGGTTTTATCCAACATATATTTGATGGATAGAAGCTTGGCAGCCAACAATGTATCAACACTCAGTGCTATTTTTGCCTCTCCACATTATGAACTAAACATTTTTTGGGCCACACTTAGAATCTGAGAAAGCTCATCTTGAGATTCTAAAGATTGCAAATAAAAAACATGAACGCAATCCCCATCAAAATCTACACCAAGTGGCCAATATGTGAAAGGGTTAATAACCACTGTAGAGCTCGAATGTACGTATGATTTTAATCACTGCAATGAATTTGTGTGAACACTTGGAGGATGATTAATGAAAAAAATACCCATCATGAAGTCCATAGTTAACCACTTCACCAATTTCAACTTTCTTCATTGTCAATAATTACCTCCTTTGCAACATAGGTTATACATTGTCCTTTGTCTACAAATTTTCTACAGTTTTTCCCTATTGTAAACATTTACATGCTCCACAAATGTTACTATCCTGGCTATCTCTATAGTTATACCAATTTAACTTATCCTTCTATATGCATCTCTAGTGACAACACATCAAGATGATAGATTACAACTATTACTAACAAAAAAAACTACATGTTTTGTCCAACCACATATTTGAATCTAATTTTTTACTTTTTTCATTTCCAAGAAATTTGATTGTTGGCAATTTTCTTCGAGGTATCTGATAAATATGTAGTAGAATTTCAAAATACAAAATATTGTAAAAATTATCAAGATGTATATCTATCCAAAAGACTTTCAAGTTTCTACTATAAAGTTGTCCCTGTCCATGTTCTTTTTTCCAACCATGAAAAGAGTACAATGCAAATACAGGAATGAATCATCTAATTTACATAGAATGGAAGCCATATTACTTCAATATTTTAATAAGCCTCAATGGTATCTTAGAGGTGAATCGTTGAAGAATATAAAAACCTCATACAAAATGAATCATACTCAAAATAAAATATTAATGACATAAAAGGAGGATGATCTCAACTACCTTAAGGATGTCCCAAGGCGAGTTTTTTTTTAAAGGAATCAACAAGTGCTTTGTAAGTCGAGTTTGCAATTGATGTAGCAACCAGAGTCCCTATGTTTTCTCCTGAAGATGAATGATCCAAGCTACTCCTAGACTCACACTTGTTTGAGGAATTACATGCTATTGAAGAGTTTTTGTTCCCATATTCAAACTAAAAGAGAAATTTCCCATAACATCTATGACTGTCCCACCATAGCAGATCATCAGATCAAGTAGAAAGACCATTCATTCCCATCTTAAAAGGTTTTCCTAGTTATTTTATTCCCATCTTCTAATAGAAAAGACCTTCTCTAGAATAGATAGAATGAATAAATTCCTCACGGGGATTTAATTCAAAAACATAAGATGATTTAACAAGTCCACAAACTTCAAGAAAATCATCTCTCTTGTGTGGATCCAAAGGAGGAGAACCATTGAATGGAAGATGTGGAGAAATATTTTTAAGCCAATCTCTAGGAAAAGTTTTCCTCTCTTGAAATATTTGAAGCCCTAAGGAGCCAAGCTCTTGAACTACTTTCTTAGTAGATCTTACATTTCCACAGCCAACCATCATAGAAAAGGAAATTGAAGAATAAATAGGCTTGGTAACATTGTTCAGCACTCGAAGTAGATTCTTCTCCACTTGGGAAGTAATGGAATTATCATATCTTCCTCCCCTCACATGCCTCATAAGCCGCCTAGAAATTTCAGTAAGTTCATTTCCTAGCTCTTCAGTAAATATCTTTCTCAGAGAAACAAAGTGAGCAAGAACCAAATCATCCAAAACTACACTAAAACCATCTGATAAAAATTCAATCAAAAAAACTTCAACTAAATTCAAGAACTTAACTACCACTCCTGGACCTTTGCACTTAACAATTTCAATAAAAAATTGAGTCAAAGACCTTAGGAATTATGATTTATTACCATTGAATAATAGTATTTCACTATTTCTTATGAGAAGCCCATTCTCCTCACAGTTCAATTGCGGAGGTAAAGCCATCTGAAGAAGTTGGCTAGTTGTCCAAGATTTCCCTACATCATGCACTTTAGTGACTTGACTATTGGTTCAGGCAAGGTTCGAGAAGTCTGGATTGGTCGCTGATTCAACATGGTTTTATCCACCATATATTTGATGGATAGAAGCTTGGCAGCCAACAATGTATCAACACTCAATGCTATGTTTTCCTCTCCACATTATGAACTAAACATTTTTTGGACCACACTTAGAATCTAAGAAATCTCAGCTTGAGATTCTAAATATTGGGGGTTAAAAAACACGAACACAATCCCCATCAAAATCTGCACCAAGTGGCCAACATATGAAAGGGTTAATGATCACTCTAGAGCTCGGATGTACATATGATTTTAATGGCTACAATGAATGTTTTTGGACACTTGGAAGATGATTAATGAAAGCAATATCCCCATCATGAATTCCATGATTAACCACTTCACCAATTTCAACTTTCTTCATTGTCAATAATTACCTCCTTTGCAACATAGGTTCTACATTGTCCTTTGTCTACAATTTTCTGCAATTTTTCCCTATTGTAAACATTCACACGCTCCACAAATGTTACTGTCCTGGCCATATCTACAGTTATACCAATTTAATTTATCCTTCTATATGCATCTCCAGTGACAACACATCAATATGATATATTATAACTCTTACTAATAAAAAAAACTACACATTTTGTCCAACCACATATTTGAATCTAATTTTTTACTTTTTTCATTTCGAGGAAAGTTGGTTGTTGGAAATTTGCTTCCAAGTATTTGATAAAATGTAGTAGAGTTTCAAAATACAAAATATTGTAAAAAATATCAAGATGTATATCTATCCAAAAGACTTTTTCAAGTTTTTACTACAAATTTGTCCCTGTCCATGTACTTTTTTCAAACCATGAAAAGAATACAATGCAAATACGGGAATGAATAATCTGATTTACATAGAAGGGAATCCATATTAGTTAAATGTTTTAAGAAGCATCAATGGTATATTAGAGGTGCATCATTTAAGAATATAACAACCTCTTACAAAATGAAATCATACTAAAAATAAAACATTAATGACAGAAAAGGAGGATGATCTCAACTACCTTAAGGATGTCCCATGGGGAATTTTTTTTTGAAAGGAATCAACAAGTTCTTTGTAAGCCAATTTTGCAATTGTTGTAGCAGCCAGAGTCCCTGCGCATTCTCCTAGGGATGAATGATCCAAGATACTCCTAGGCTCCCTCTTGTTTGAGGAATTACATGCTACTTAAGAGTTTTTGTTCCCATATTCAAACTGAAAGAGAAATTTTTCATAACCTTCTATGACTGTCCCACCATAGCAGATCATTAGATCAAGTAGAAAGACCATTCATTCCCATCTTAAAAGGTGCTCCTGGTTCTTTTATTCCCATCTTCTGACAGAAAAGACCTTCTTTAGAATAGATAGAATGAATAAATTCCTCACGAGGATTTAATTCAAAAACATAGGATGCTTTAACAAGTCCACAAACTTTAGGTGAATCATCTTTCTTGTGTGGATCCAAAGGAGGAGAACCATTGAATGGAAGACGTGAAGAAAGATTTTTAAGCCAATCTCTAGGAAAATTTTTCCTCTCTTGAAATATTTGAAGCCATAAGGAGCAAATATTGAACTACTTTCTTAGAAGATCTTACATTTCCACTGTAAACCATCAGAAAAAAAGGAACTTGAAGAAGAAATAGGCTTGGTAAAATTTTCCTACACTCGAAGTAGATTCTTCTCCTCTTGAGAAAAAATGGCTTTATCATATCTTCCTCCCCTCACATGCTTCATAAGCCACCTAGAAATTTCAGTAAGTTCATTTCCTAGCTCTTCCGTAAATATCTTTCTCTAAGAAACAGAGTGAGCAAGAACCAAATCATCCAAACTTGCACTAAAACAATCTAAGGATAAAAATTCAATCAAAAAACCTTCAACTCAATTCAAGCACTTCATTGTCGCTCCTGGACCTTTGCACTTAACAATTGCATTAAAAATTTGAGTCAAAGAACTCAACAATTATGTTTTGTTACCATTGAATAATAGTATTTCACTATTGCTTGTGAGAAGCACATTCTCCTCACAATTTAATTCCAGAGGTAAAGCCATCTGAAAAAGTTGGCTAGTTGTCCAAGATGTCCATCCATCATGCACTTTAATGGCTGTTGGTTTAGGCAAGGTTCCAGAAGTCCACATTGATAGTTGATTCAGTGTGGTTTTATCCAACATATATTTGATGGATAGAAGCTTGGAAACCAACAATGTATCAACACTCAATGCTATGTTTTCCTGTCCACATTATGAAAATTTTGTGTTAAATTCTTAGCCATTTTGTGCCCTTAGTAGTGATTATTCATACAGGGAATTTGGGATTCTCCATATGGGTTTCACTAGTTGTGAAATTGTTGGAGTTCACGGTAAAATTTAAAACATAAAATTTCTCTTGATTAAGCATTAATTTCAACTACCTTTGAAAAGCTCGTCATCGGTGGAAAAATCCTCAATCATCATCAAAATTGATCTAGGGTTTCCTGAGTATGACCCCTTGACCTAAAGTTTAACAATGGGATTTAGTAGTAAGGATTATATTATCATTCATAGGTAGCGTCACCTTAGTATATTGAATCTTGGAATCGGATCTTCGTTTCAGCAGTGTATATCTTCATGTATTGATCTAGGAAAAGTTAAGTTCTTGGGCTCAATCCCTATCATTGGAAACCCCAGGTTCCTAGATCGATTCTTATATGTCAATGATATTTGGCTGGTATTTAATTGCATGATATTGGTTAGAAATGGTTGGGATTTCATATTCTCCTTCATCATTGTCAAAGCCAAGAGCGAATGACCAACATTTCAATTCAAAATCTAGTCCAAGGAAGAATGTAGGAGCTTCATAGTCATCCATTAGGGTGCTTATTTGGAAAAATTTGAAATGCACAGATTCAACATTTTATTGAAATGTAATTTGAATTTAAGAATATTAGCACCAAAACTAGAGCTCGTGTTCCGTAGAAATGAACTTGCAGGATGATGTAGCAAGGATCCCTATTGTGATTTATAAGTGGATGCTTATTTAGTGACATTTTGTTATTGATGTTGTGATCATCACCATTATGGTTTACAATTGGATGGGATTGATCTTTCTAACTATTATTATTTTTATTTGTTGTTCCTACTCCGTGGTAGTGTAGATGTTTTGAAACAATTGGTGTGCTTAGTGCTATGTGGGAGGTGAGAATGAAGTTGGAATATATTATATGTTAATATTTTTCTTTTTCTCATTTATATTACCACATTAATAATCCATAGCTTAGATTGGGTGCAATAATTTAAGTAATTATATAATGAAAAATGATTATATGCATTGATTTAAGAAATAGTAGTGGGAAAACTCGTAACTAATATAGTGAAAACTAAGTGATTTCAAAACTAATATCATGCAAAACAAATTTAGAAATACGTATTATAATGTTATAAAATAAATATTCTATTAGAAGGTAAAGCCTAACACTTTTTTTATGTGATACTAACCTTTTATTATAATTTTTTTGATGAAAACCATTTAACCAATGAATGAGATGCATTGACTTTAGTGAAAATACAATCCATTTTATCACGCATTCAATATATGCATTGTATCAAATAAGCCTAAGAAAAATCAAGTAATTGCATTTATTTCAATAATCGTATAATGCATCGCTAGATGGGTTTTCAAGCATGAG
>APFE030490894.1:7940-33775 GCA_000404065.3 Pinus taeda | reverse complement strand
GAGAGGGGGGGGAAATGAAGCCACGGTCCCAATAACTACAAGATGAGGGAGACATTCCATTACTACCCCCAATTAATTAAAATGCAGATGCAATTGCATTGGTTTATCTATGTGCCATAACTATGTTACCACCCCACTAGTCATGTCACCCATGTTTATCTAATGGCATATTACCCTTGGTTCATTAGTCTTTTAACTCCTCTTTTACTTAGAAGACTAGTATGGTTTGTAAGCCTACTTTAAATTTTCACATTAGTCATTCTAGGAGGTAAACAATTATGATGGCCCTTGAGCCATCTCTCTATGCATGAGGATCGAGCTAATATTTTGTATGCAATTGTTTATTATACATTGGTGTAAGGGCGTCTGGTATATTTTGGGAGTTTCGAGCTCAATCATAAGTATTTAGAAGGAACATTAGTCATTTTTATATCATTTTATGTTTTTCACCCTATAGTGATTCATCCCCCTCAACAAATTTCGTGGTATAATTTCTTACTGAACTTGCAATGTTGAGGCCTTTCCCCCAATCCATCGAAGCTAGTTCTATTGAATTTTCCTCATTTTTTCATGGCCTTTATCTAATTACTTCCTCATTAAATTTTCTTAACTTGAATTCCTCTCCCCTTTTCAGGCACACAATCTCGCCCTCTAACCTCATCAACCCTCACCACTTTCACCTTCCACTTCGCACTAGCCTATATTTGTGGAATTATCCCTCCTAGAAACTCTTTCTTTATGATTTATTATAGTTTCCTTCTCCTAGGGAAACCATGATGAGGTAGAGAGCATAGGTCTACCATGGAACTTCCCATTATAGGGACATTGGAAGCCCCAAAACCCAAGAATGGGTTGAAATCTTTGCTACTCTTAATTATCACGAGGTTACTCCTAGAAGTGTTCAAGAGGAAATTTTCCAAGCTAAACATGACATCAGAGATGAAATACAATGCATTACTAACTTTGAAGTGCTTAATAATGCGCATAGATGGGTTCTAAACATGGGCCACTCCTAGTGTTTCCTTAATCACTATATACATATAGTCAATCTTTACTGGCACATCAGATTATTGTTTGAATGCATGATGGTGGACAAGAACACTACCTAATAAGAGATATTTTTTAATTTGATGAATTGTATGTGTTAGTGTGCTCCATGGAGAAAAAACCAAGGAGAATTAAATCCCACTTTGAGTTCCCCCTACTCTAGGTTATTCTCTAGGAAGTAAAAGGGATCATATCCCTATGGAAGCCTTAGAATATAGAAAATATTAAATGTTAATTATGTTCTCTAGCTATATACTATCAAGTCCCACTTACATTGTTTTTTTGATTCAGTATATCCCTATAGACCATGTATTTTTTACAAACTTGTTTGTTTTTTGGTACACTATTAGTAAATTTTCTATGTGGCTCTTAAGGAAAATGGAATTTTGTGCTTGGTCTAGTTTCTATAGTGGCATACCATGAAGATTTTGGCCTATTTTGATGTAAAATAATGATTTTATGGGATGAAAACACTTTCACTTAAGAAAAATATACAATCATATAATGAAAATCAATTAGGTGCATTGATTTCACTACAGATACAATGCAAAAACACTTTTACTTTATAAAAAAATAAAAATAAAAATAATAAATCATATAATGCAAATCAATAAGATGCATTGATTTCATTATTAGTAAAATGAAAAATGATTTGGTGTATTGATAACACAAATTATTAATTAAATGGATTCATCATGGAAAACAATTTCAAAATAGTGATTACTATGATATAAAAGATGTTCTTATTTGTAAGTTATAATCCAATGTTTTCTTTCATTGAGTATTGAATATCCTATTAGTTTTTACAAATTAAAACCGTTATATTAGTGTTTGTTATAATGTTAAGCTAGAGATAGAGTGAACTCATATATACAATACATTAAAACCGAGAGCATGTTAGAGAGGCTAAATATAATTATGATAGACATCTCAGAATAAAAAGTGAGACTATTAATATTTTTAAAGCTAAAATCCAAGGTATATTTCAAGTTGAAAGTTTGAATGGGTGTGTATATATATATATATATATATATATATATATAGAGAGAGAGAGAGAGAGAGAGAGAGAGAGAGAGTGATTTTGGTTACTTATTTTGTTGTTGATGTTGCAATCATCACCATTGTGGTTTACAATTGGATGGATCTCACTTGCTTATACAATTTGTAATTATTATTATTTGCATTGCTCAAATTTTCTCCTGCTTGTTCGTATTGTATACTCTTTGGAACAATTGTTGTTCTTGGTACTATGTGGAGGGTGAGAGTGAAGTTGGAGTCGATGATTTTCTAATACTTTTTCCCTTCTCATTCATATTACCACATTAATAATCCATAGCCTAGATTTTGCTTGATTGAATTGAGCATCATGAGTTGTGTAATTAATATTTAGAACCAAGGATTGAAGATTCTATATGTGTTTATTAGTGTTTCCTCTTCATTACATACGTTTTTGTTGGATGTTGGAATTGTTGTATTTGTCCATTAGTATTGCTAGACAATGTGTAGAAGTTGTGAGGTTGTTGTTAAAGTTGATGGTTCATATTAAGGATTTTATGTGCATGCACACTTGAAAAATGACTTGAATTTCATTCCATGTGAATGTTCTCAAAGGATATAACCTTGAATACTCTAATCAAACCCCTAGCTGTAATCATCCACTAATCCAATAAAGAAATGTTTAAGGAATTATAACCTTTAAGCCAATATATAACAACCTTTAAATCCCCTAGAACTTGTAAGTTTAGATTGGAGAAGTGACACAATTAAAATGACTATGATAAACAACCAAATTCTATTATTGTAGTACTTACTAGGTAGTCATATTTTTGTTCATAGACTAAATTATTCATTCATGTTAGACATTTTTAGTTGTATTACTTATTAGCTAGTCATATATTTTAACCCAGGACTAAATTAGTCACTTATGTTAGTCCTTTTTAGTAGGGTCAATTGATATTGCTCAATTTTGGTAGCATTTCAATTGGAAATGCTATGGTGACTAATGTTTTTAGTCACCTAGTCACTAATTTCATCATTTTCTACTAGTGTATGCACTAGTGAAGGGAACAAAACCTTAACAAGTCATTATTAAGATATTCAGTAGCAACATGCATACTTAATTAGATATGCATAGTTTGGAACCTACAGGGCTCTTCTTGAATAAAGAAATATTCCAATAATCGTAGTTGAGATATGTAAGAGACACAAATTATATTAACAGTCTAGACTGAATTGTGGTCAGAGTTATGAAGAGTGTACACACATGCAATACAAATCACCATATGCATGTTGGAGAAGACATCATACATTAATAATTTATGACTCTAATAATAAGTGTTATCAGGAAAACTAGTGTCCATTTAGAGTTGCTAGTCCCACTAAGATGTGTAGCTATCTTAGAAACAAACAAACTAAAGTCACTTGTGTTTTCCTTTATGAAACATTGATGAGAGAGAGGAATAGAGTACCAACCTCAATATTTTGCTTGGCTCCTTGCTTGTTTCCTCTCCCCTTTGACAGATCTTTGTCACTACTTCCTCACTTGTCCTGCTTCAAAGAACACCTGTAGAGTCAAAGCAGCATAATACCATCAAAGCATAGAGATCTATAATCATAAAAAATATAGGATCAGATATATATTAACCATAAAAATGCATATATCAATACAAGATTCAAAGATATACAAGAATATGGAGGAAAACTCAAATAGTTTTATTGATAGAAGTAGTAGAAGAGAGGATTACAACCCATTGGTCTAACCCAGCACCATCCTCCCAGCATGAAAGCCCTCTTAACCTCATGAAAAGCTAGATCACCCAACATTGTGATGTTCCACAGAGAAACCAATAGCACTTCCTTACAAGATACAAAATTCCAACCTCTGGATCTCTAGGATGAGGGATCCATATATAGATGTTTGCAGGTGGGTGAGTTAGCTTCTATCATTTTGATTAGTGCCATCTCTATGATAGTTCTTGGTTCCACTTGGAGATTTCATGATCTCGTACTCATCCCTGGGCGAATTCAGAGAGGCAAGTGTCAAATGGGCAGTTTCTAGAAGATTCTCTGGGTTTCCACCTAGCCAACTGCTTCTACCATTTGTCTGCTCTCACTCATCACACCCTACAGAAGGGATTTTCAGTATGCATCGCACTTTTTGCATGTGGCAAGTGAGATGCATCGCACCCTTAGCACTGAGCAGTCTGTATGGTCATGTTTTGACTAGTTATGAGTAGTTTTTCAGGGAGAACTTCTGGGAGATGATGTAATCAGTTGACCTTGCTCCTTTAGGGTATGAAACAACACTTTTAGGGGCTTAGAAGCCCTTGGTTTATGGACATATGAGATTGGGGTTGCAATGCCCAAATATGTCTATAACAATTGCCCCCTAAAGCATAAGGTCATAAATCTTCTGATGTCAGGTGAAATGCTTTATCATGAGGATCCAAGGTTTTTCAAACTGAAAGGTGACCTGTAATAAGATACAATGCAATAAATTATCTTCATAATATTTTCATGATCTATCTAAGGTGGGCATTCCCATGCTCAGCTTTATAAATTCATTTTCATGTACATATGATAGACAACCGTCTATGTGACAGACTGATGATTTTGGTAGAGCCATCATCCTTTGGCTTGGATGATTATCTGTGTAGTTATGATGTACATTTGATGTCTTTATTTTCCTTAATATATCACAGCCTGGATGGATGAAACTAGATCCAGGGTCTTCAAACTCATTCAATCTTTTCTCGAAGTACAAGTCGATCCATGTGAAAATATGTTACGAAGTCGAACATGGAAAGACATCGCCTGATTACCAGCCAATGGTGTCAGTTGTTAACATGCACGAGAGGAATCACCGATAATGATAATGACCCTCAAGGTACTATAGTACAATTCATGTGGTGTGAATATGGGACTTGACGTTGAACACCATGCAAAATCTTTTGATCGAAGGTCATTGATGTAAACCTGTCGTCGGAGGTGGGAAACTTGCCATTGAGGCATGCAAGCTTCAAAGTACTGAAAGGGTTGTTCCTAAGTCAGCTTCTTGGATAATGAGCTAATGTCAACAAGAAGTGACCCATCGTAGGAGGGCCTTAATGAATCCCACATCTACGACATGAAATGGAGCAAATGATTTTGTGTAGGTGAAAATGATCTGATGATAGAAGGTTCAAGGTGGTGGTCATGAAAGAATGAAGTGTGAAGGTATTGCAATGGATGAGACATGAGTTGGGTTAGTGAATTCTCTGAGCGATTTCTCTTGAACATATCGACGACATTGAAATTGATTGGTAGCATTAACCCAAAATATGGATGGTATAGAGAACCAATGGTGATATGACCAGTGAACAGAATAACCCAACCCGACTCAGTCATGGTGATGGAGTGAAAGTGTCATGTTCAAGAGCGACCTGCTACTAATAAAGTTTCTTCAATTTTTCTTCCCAATTTTTCCCCAGTCATTCCTGACCAGTACTTGTCAAGATTGAGGAGGATAACATATGCCTATTCTATAATTTTCCCTTTGGGAAAACCTGTCGCTATGTTTTAACAAGCCTAGTGATAGTGAAACCCGCTCTTGTCTGCATGGACAAGTTCATCACTATTGTTTTAACGAGTGTAAAGACAAAGAAAACTTGGTCCTTTTCAATTTTAGAGAATCTGAAAAGAGACAAAAAGGAAACTCCAGTAATCCTTTTTGGTGATATAATCCCTTAAGTCCGAAAAAGTATAAAATAATATGAAATGGATGACTTTTTGATAGTTTTAATGAGCCAAACAAGACAAGCACTCGATCATTTTGTGCAATGATCCCTCAGGTCCAAAAAGATTAAAATCTATAGGAGGGATGGCATTTTCAATCACTTTAACAAGTTGGAGAGGCCAATTGCTCAGCAATCTTTTCATATTTTATGAGTTAGATGAAAAGAGCTTAAAGGAGACTCATTTTTTTGAGGAATGAGTTTTGTTTTTGAATGGCAGCTGGTTCTAGGTGAGGTTTGGAACTTTTCAATCATATCAGTGTAACGAAGGTGGCTAATAGAATCACTTGTCACAGTTGTTCCTCAAAAAGGGGTAAACAATCAAATGGAGGCATATAATCAGCTAAAAAAGAGTGGAGGTGATGGTAAGAACATGACCAAGGTTCAAAAGCCGATAATTATGCAATCGCAATGGTTATTTACCAGAGGTGGGTTCATTTTTTAATGAGCTTAAACTCTGGTGGAACATATGCTTATCACTAGGTTTATTTTTTAACGAGCTTGAACTTCGTGTAAAACTACTTGTGCCAGTCGTATAATAAGGCTGTCTCATTAGTAGGCTCATTTTTTAAGGAGCTTGCCCCATTTGGAACTTTGCTCCGGAGCCTTTATTATGCAAGCTAGGAACAACCCACTTACAAGGTTAAAGGTTTGAGAGCCCACAAACTACAAAAATAAAAGGTCGCTTTTCACTTGAATTAAAAGGTTGGCATGCCCCTGGGTATAAAGAAAAGTAGATTTTCCAGGTTACCATATGAAATTTCTCGCATTTGTAAGATTGCTCCATCTGCTTCACAGACAAAACACTTCCTTGGTGATGTCCATTGAAATAGACAAAGGTGAATGGCGCATTGCCTCCACTCACATAACTTTGACGAGGGAATCTTATTCTAGTCTAATCCCATTTTCCTAAATAGATGGGTGTGTTAGACTAGTCATACATCCTCCACGGAAACCTACCCTATACCTAAAGTTTTCCTGTCGAAGCAGACCAGGGTGCATGCCCCTTGGGTTTAGCCATAGTCACTGAATCACTCACATTCATCAGGTGGATTGACTGGAGATTGATGAGACATTCCTTGTGCAAAGATACCAGTTAGGGATGGCACTTGACTATTAGATATGTGTGAACTGGGGAATGAAAGCTAGTCTATGAGCTGGACCACTCTGCCTTCATGCGGAAAACACATCATTCGAAAGAGCAATGAAACAATAGCTCCCATGCTATAAATGTAGTCATGCCCAAGGAGTAGATTGTAATCTAAAGGTCATTGTACTACCATCACATTTAGATTAATAGTTTTCCTTCTCAAAGTTATAGGAAAATTTGGAAGGATCCCTAACGATCGACTAGTTCCTTTGTTGAAGCCTGTCATATTTGAAATCTCAGGCATAAGCGATGGTGAACCAAGCACTTTCCAAGCAGTTGAGGAAAGGATACTCACAGAAGCCCCTTCATCCATGATAGTACCAACCATGACCATTATATAAGCTTGTATTATGATTCGGAATGGTACATTAGATGATAGGCGAGGTCTGCCTAGTAGATTCCAATTGAAGGAAATGACTAGATTGCTTGGACGTGGGACTAAATAAATGGCTAGATACATCTCTGAAAAACTTCCTTCCTGTGGTAAAGGAATGGGAAGCTTGCCCCCCCCATGTTCATCAGAGTCTATGTTTACAAAAAAGAATTTGAACGATGTCATTCTCATTCTCTTTGGTGACTGTATCATCTGAAGGTAGACCTTCTGAAGACAAGACTAGGTTGACTATTGTCTCAACCTATTGACTTTGGCCGGGTGTGGACTCAAAGGGTTTATCTTCAAAAATAGATGCTTCAACCAACCATAAAGGTGTGTCAATCGGATTTTCAACTAGCGATGGACTCGGCAAGAGTTTCTTGTAGCCAGGAGGAAGCCGTAGCGGTGAAGCAGGACGGTTATCCAAGACTCTTTTAGCTTCATCTAGGAAGGGACAAAAGTGGATGGCATGATCGCCTTCACATAGTCTACAAGAAAATTTAGATCTTCCTTTTGTCCATTGACTTCATTTTCACTAGTTGACGATGTACTTTCAACATGATCGTTAGAGGTTGAGGACACCGGATTGTGCAAGCAGGGAGACCAATCCCTTAAGATCCATAAGATGCAAGGATAATCTCTATGATAGTGGTCTGCTTTGCAAATGACACATGGAGATTTAGGTTTTGACAGTACAGTGTGTGGATTTTCGCTAGACAATGCTTGGTTGCCCCCTTTTGCCGTTGGCTTCTTCTTCTTCTTCTCCTTCCCTTTCTTCTTCTTCTTTATTACTTGGTTTTTAGTTTTACTAGCTTCACCAAGCAAAGAGGAAGAAGGAGAGGGAGAAACAAATGAAGTAGAAGGTTGGGGGGTAACTCTAGTATCATCTAGTTGTTGATTTGATTGCTCAGGAAACACAGCGTTTTGTACGAAAGAGGTCGAGAAAAGCCATACCGGCAGGCCAACTATCAGTCTTAGAAGGGACAATGTGGCTATATAAGGTGCACCAACATCTCCCCAAGAGGAGAAAGGACTAGGATTTCCCCCAAGGGGAAATCCTTGGTTGGTGGACTCTATTTTCTCAACCTAAGATCAACGAGGGAACGGTGATGTTATTCTGATTAAAATAAATTTTATGATGCTTTGACACAACTTGCTTTTTCAAGTTTTAAGAGTCATGAAAAAGCTAAAAATGACTCTAGTCACCTTCGATTTTTAATGAGCCTGAAGTGACAAGTGCTCAGATGGACCTTTCCTTTCAAGGAGTCTAAAAAGGAACAAAAGTGACTAATCTGGAAATCTAGATAGAGGGATTACCAAACCAATTGCAAAACTGCAAAATACTTTTTACAGTACGGCAGTCAATCTTCCCAAATGTTGTGTTTAGTGCATTGCGATCGATAGGGAGGAAAACACGGCTTCCTAAGGATAAGGATATAGCCTATTGTAGTCTCCCAATATATACTCAACGGTACATGGGAGCACAAGTCTGTACTAGCACTTGTCATCTCAAAGAGGAGGAAACACCCAACCTACGATGAAAGCGATAGTTACCAGGCTTTACGACGCTAGAATACATCTCTAGCCTAGACTTCTAAATGTTGTGCATTAGGTTCCAAAGCATTTTTATGTTCATTAAAATTTATTTCACGGTTGATCTTTCTTAAGAAGTTTTCCTTTTAGGTTCACTGCGTGATGTAGATATACAACTCCTAAATATGCAATCTAAGATGATAAACAGTCGTTTATTTCTCTCTTTGACTGAAAACAACACTTGCGACACTTTCAAATCAAAAGATGATAGTTCGATTAAGCTACTGTTTTCCAAGGAGAACTGTAAATGACGAAAAATACATAAAAACATTCACAATTCTTCATATAATGGAGGTTTAATAATGCAAAGGAAGGGAGTTTCAACAGTGATATATTGATCACAGACAGCAAAACTACTGAATAAAGTTGAATACAATGAAGAAAAAACCAAAATCTGGAGGCAGAAACAGTCTTATCTAATCATCGCACCTGTAACATAGGGAAACAAGGATGCATCTCACCTACATCACATAGGAGGTGTAATGCATCCAGGCTGTCAAAGGGAGACAATGCGATGGTCCAGGGACAAGACTGGGCTTGGTTTTTGCTCAAAATTTGCAACTTAGTTTAGGGATTTAGGCTGAGCTAATGATAGTCAATAAATACAAAGCATAGGGGCTGATCTAATGGGGTTACTTGAGCTACCACCAAGGCACTTAGGATGTTTGCAAGTCAGATGTTTAATTCATAAACTAACCCATAGATTGACTGAAGCAACATTTATCTACTTTGTATTTGCATAGCAAAAGCAGTTCGAAGGCGAGCTAGCTTATCTTCAGGCTCTGTCTGTAGTTTATAAAGCAAACAAAATAGAAACAAGCAAACAAGTTATTCACTCCCCAGTTGAGTCATCATTTTGTTATCGGGAAAACTAGTGTCCATTCAGAGCTACTAGTCCCACTAAGACGGGTATCTATCTTAGAAACAGACAAACTAAAGTCACTTGTGTTTTCCTTTATGAGAAATGGATGAGAGAGAAGCAGAGAGTACCAACCTCAATCCTTTGCTTGGCTCCTTGCTTGTTTCCTCTCCCCTTTGATAGAACTTTGCCACTCCTTCCTTGCTTGTCCCACTTCAAAGAACACCTGTAGAGTCAAAGCAACATAATACCATCAAAGCATGGAGACCTATAATCATAAACAATATAGGATCAGATATATATTAACCATACAAATGCATATATCAATACAAGATTTAGAGATATACAAGAATATGGAGGAAAACTCAAATAGATTTATTGATAGAAGTAGTAGAAGAGAGGATTACAACCCATTGTTCTGACCCATTGCCATCCTCCCAGCATGAAAGCCCACTTCACCTCATGAAAAGCTAGATCACCCAACACTATGATGTTCCACAGAGAAACCAACAGCACTTCCTTACAAGATACAAAATTCCAGCCTCTGGATCTCTAGGATGAGGTATCCATATATAGATGTGTGCAGGTGGATGAGTTAGCTTCTGGGATTTTGATTAGTGTCATCTCTCTTATATTTCTTGGTTCCACTTGGAGATTTCATGATCTCTTACTCATCCTAGGCGAATTCAAAGAGGCAAGTGTCAAATGGGCAGTTTCTAGAAGATTCTCTGGGTTTCCACCTAGCCAACTGCTTCTGTCTGCTCTTGCTCATCGCACCCTACAGAAGGGATTTTCAATATGCATCGCACGTTTTGCATGTGGCAGCTGAGATGCATCACACCCTTAGCACTGAGCAGTCTTATGGTCTTGTTTTGACCAGTCCTGAGTAGTTTTTTAGGGAGAACTTCTGGGAGATGATGTAATCAGCTGACCTTGCTCCTTTAGCGTATGAAACAACACTTTTAGGGGCTTAGAAGCCCTTGGTTTATGGACATATGAGATTGGGGTTGCAGTGCCCAAATATGTCTATAACAATAAGGTCAATGAGACTAATACCCAAAAGTACATCTAGTCTAAATACATAATGGGAGTGTAAAAGCAGCTCCTAGTGCCTCTTGATTAATAACAGAAAGACAATATTTAATACAAGCTCAAGGACACATTCTTAAGTTCACTCAAATTCCAATATGTCAATTTATTTCAACTCAAAGTATGCAACCTCAAACTACACAACATTGAGATGCATATCAATCCATATAGAGATGGGTTTATGATAATATATCTCATAAATAGGGACCTTTCAAATCTGCAACAAGAAGAATATGCTTCCAGTAGAATGATTGTATATATTACAAATGTGCTTCTTGTGGGAAGCGACAATATAAAAATGACAAATAGATAAACAAAGTATACATGCTTTATGTAATGACAAACATATTAGATATGGTGGTGTTGGATGCACTTGAAGTAGAAATAGAGCAATTCAGAGTCTAATGACTAACAAGAAGTATACACTTGATTTAGAACATGACTCGTGTGAATTAATTAATAATTTTTTTGAAAAACAAAAGAATTCATACAACTTATGATGATCTAAGGATCTTATGCCAGTAGTAAAATAATAAATGCATCAAGTAAGACAAGGGAGAGGATAAAAAATGATGCAACAACTCATTGCTAAATTAATAGGATGACTTCTCCATATTCATGGCCAAGTGGTACTAGTAATTGAGATTGTTGTGTACAAAGATAAGTGGTTTGATAAAATGCTATCTAGAAATCTATTCAAATAAATTGACAATCGTACAATCTGAAATGCATATTTTGTACCACTATTTCTATCAAGCAATATGGGAGAAGTCTACCTATCAGATTGCATTGATAGTGTTGTATGGTTTTGAATATGAAAACATAACAATTATTACATAAACAATTTATTTAATAATTGATTAGGTTTCCAAGAAATGAATTTTATTCTACCAGGTCATGGTCTAGTGTTAAGGTGGCTATCCACATGCTAATGACCCAAGTTCACACCCTGGTACACATAGTACCCTAGAAAGTAAGAGATTTGGGAGTGTGAAAACATTGTAGCCTTCATTCATGACTCATGTATCGGAGGTGTATATACTTACATACTAATTGTTAGATTGGTTTTGAATATACACTAAATTATTCATGGCCAAAAATATGTTGGAAGTAGTGTTAAAAAGAGCAAGTAGGAAATCATATGACATAACTAGTTTATGTGTGGAGTACTTTTGACTACAAAACAACCATTTTCTTGGCTAAAGACAAAGTTAAGGTTGTTATTAGACTTCAAATATAACATTGAAGTACATACTTGACTAACTATCATAGTCAATAGTCTGCTTTATGATTATGCAGAGGTCATATTCCACTATTATTAAAACCTTGTCTAAGGGACAAATTCAATCCCTAAACTCAAAGTTATTGGTATTGTTGCATTATGCATCATTACAACTATCTTATCATTTTGTTGAAAATTTCCTACAACCACAAAATGCATGAAAAGGATTAGCTAAATAAAAGCACGTGAATACTTTGACATTAAAAATAATAATAATAATAATAATCAAGTATGCTTTGGTTGCAAAAGTTGAACAGGTCCATGAATTACTTATTCCCCAATTGACAAACCGAGCATGGTTTCATTGAACTTACCTAAGATTAGTGTGAATGAAAAAATTTAGGATTTTTTGGCATAATACTAACATGGTTGAAAACATGTGGATGAGGTACATGTCATGAAGGTGATTTTATGGACATTTGGTATTGTGTACACATTATACAGGTAGTATTGTGTACATGTGGTAATATGTTACTGGTATGGATGCATGTATTGCATGTTGTTATATGAAAAGTATAGATGTATGTGTGTGATGCACACTATGTGTATGTACACATGGTTGAGAATAGGCACTGAGTGATTTCCTAGTGGGGCAATAGATCTGGAGTGTGTACAGAAGAAAGAGGAAAGTGGAAGCTAAGGATGGATTAAAGGATAAGTATCAATAAATTATTTCAATATAATATGCATGTGATTTATGATTCTGGTTTATGATGATTACATGTGATTATGATTTTGATGATTATGTTTGAGCTAACTTGATGTGATATTTTTATACATGTTTATTGGTCAAATGTGCTAGTTTTACTTTTTGTGACTAATGCACTAGGGAGACTATAGGAAGCAAGTGTTCGGCAAGAACACAAATGCATTTGAAGAATGTGTATTTATTCCTATTATCTAAATATAATAAAATTGAATATGAGGAACCATAGTTAAATGGTGGGCAACATTAACCTGTAGGTACTCAAATAGTAGTACTATTATATCAAGTTATGACATTAACTATGGTAAACGAAATTGATTTTTATGCATTTGAAGTCTCTCACAAAAATGATTGAAACAAATGTTACATGTAGAAATGGAATGCGATTTGATTGTAGAACTCCTGTGTAACCTATATATCGGAAGACTTGATTTAGGTGGCAAGGCCATGGGAACCTGTAAATTTAGAAAAAGCCATCTGTGAATGAGGAATTAAATTGTAAGATGCAATAATACACCATGGACGGTGTAAATTTAAGGGGGGAGTATGTAACACCCCTCTGGTGTATGTAACACTCTATTGCTATCATGCCAGACCTAAACTAAGATCCAGTTGTAACAAAAAATCTAGGTCTTAAGTGTAACAATGAAAGTAAATACATTATTGTTAAATAAATAAAGATAATGTAAAACACTGGGAAAACGAGACACCAAGAGATGAGGTTCTTGCCAAATAAAATCCCATTGGTGAATATGAATGGATAATTATTTCATTATAAGATTTCTAGATCAAATTCTCGATAATATTAATGGATGGGAGATAAATATCCATTAAGTTACTTAGCTAGAGAAAGATGCTAAGTTTGAGAAAAAAACATAAAATCCTTGCGGGAGAGAAAGGCAAGCTTCTATGGGAAAAGCCTCGCGGGATAGAAAGGCGAGATTTTCTAGAAAAATCCTAGGAAAATGGATAAGAATATCCACCTAAAAGTGTGAAATTGCTAAAGGAAACCATACCATGAAAGAGGGTATTAAATACCCATTACAGAGATCAACAAGAGGCATTGGATCCATAGAAAGAACTCTTGGCTCGAGGGTGAACTAGAGGAAGTCAATTCTAGGTTGGGTGGCGGTGCTTGGTTTTCCAAGTGAAATTATTTCCACTAATCCAAGTTGAATTAAGTGCATTGGATGTTCTATATGTTGGACCCTTATTCTTTATGTTATGTGGGCAAATATTTAAGCATGTAAGAATAATTACATGTGACATTTTTGTGTGTAAAATGATTGAATACTTATGCATGTGACAATTACTGTATATATAAAAGAAATCAAAGTTAGGTGTATTATATTTGGAGCATTTGTAGGTGGATGTTGATAATGGGTCAAGGAGGTATGTGACAAATAGCTAACATATTGTGATGTAGGTGTGCTCACAAAGCGAACAGACTATTTGACAAATGAATAGAATGAATAAAAGAGTGTTGTGTCTATTAGCCTATAGCTTATTCAAATTAAGTTGGACATACAGCAACAAGAAATAGATAAGAAATAATTCTGAACTAGTTCCAAACTAGAGGATGCTTGCAAATTTCAAATAAAAATCAACTTCCTCAAATGTTCATAGTTCACAGTTTTATGTGAGATTGTCATATTGCTACTTACAGACAGCGGATCTTGTTGGCAGGTTATTTCTTGTTTTCTCATGATATGCTCTTGACCTGGGCAACATTATACATCTCCAAAATTGTATAACTATTATGGAGGATGTAACTTAGGCATTTGGCACTATAAACCAGGAAGGGACTGCAATACTAAGTTTACCCAAAATCTTAGTAAGAAATAAAGTTTCATCCTCAAATGTTCACAGTTCATACTTTTATGTTTTGACAAATCACCCAAAGAATCACTATTTCACATGCACATGGCCAAAAAATGAAAATAATCATGTGTTCTTGCATCTAGACATGTAAATAGCCATGTTGTTTGGCTTGGTCTGCCGACATGTGTTGTGCCCTACCCATATTACATTACCACAAGATATCAATAGATATTAGCAACCAACAACAACAAACATTTAATGTGAACCAACTAATGTTGACATTAGCTTCAGTTTTTGAAATATGAATCAAACAAATCATGTTAGCCATGATATTATAGCATTTTTCATCACATTATTGCCTCTTTGCCTCGGGAAGAGGCCAAATAAGATGATCAAAATTCTTATTGGTGGTCAAAAACAATGTCTCCATTTGAAAGGTTGAATCACCATACTCCTTGGAAACAATATGAAACAAGGAGACTAAACTTCAGCTTAGTCTTCAACATATTGCATGGATTAATGTCATCACTTAAAAAATGATTACTATATTCCCATGCCATAGGAGCCAAGGAATAATCTAAAGGTGAATGGCAATAGGCCAATTCTCATTAAATTTTTATATTATGCAATTTTTCCATGTAATCAAGCTTAAGAGTTATATGTTATTGAAAGTTAAGGTCTTGTTAGTATACTTGAAATTTTTAAACGTCAATTAATAGGCCAATTTTCATTTAACTTTTATATATGGCAATTCTTTTATAAGTTTAGGAGTTAATATATATTATTGAAAGGTAAGGACTTGTTACTGTATTCAATGAGTTTGGTTGCAATTTTCATTAACCCTTTTTCATAATTAGAAAGATATGAAGGTTCTTTTTTTAATGAAGGGAAAGATTTTTCATATCTTTTATTAAGTTAAAGATTGTTACATCATATTTTTAAAGAGGGATTTAAAATATTTATATAGAATATTAAAAATATTGTAAATATAATGAATTAGTTATTTTTAAATGTAATAATAAAAATTAATTTATTTTATTTAGGAAAAAAATGATTTTTGTGTTAAAAAATATTTCTTATTTCCTTAATGGGGTGGTCATCCACGTGGAAAATGAGATTAGGGTGCCGACCAACCCATAAACTCTCAAAATAATTAAGAGGGGGTGACATGGCCTTCTTCCTATGCATGAAGCATGTAAAGGTAATTTCATCATTTTTATGGCTAGGTGAATTCTAGATCCTTCCTATATTTGTTTTGTGTGGCAAGGTGGGTGTATGAGTTGTGTGTGTAAGTCCCCTACCATGGGTGGGATTCCCTTCCTCATTTGAATTTTGGAAAGAATGTATTGTTATTTTTGTCAACCAAAGAAATGGATTGGGAAGTGGAATTTTTTTAATTTTAATTCGAATGTCTAAAGTTGTGTGGTGGTTGTGTCTAAATAGGGCTTTAATTCCTTGTTTTTTTTGGATGGATGCAAGAGGTGAATACCATAGTGGAGAGCGATAATTTGGAAAAACTACATGATAAAATTTAGAATTTGGTATTCACATTAATACTTTGGACTATCGTGGAGTTGTTTTGGGAATATTTCAAGTTTTGAACTATCGAGGTGCTCAGTCTTGGCTCTTATCTATGTCTATAAGCGGGTAACCTCTTTCTATTTTCCAAGTATACTAATTTCCTTGGTTTATGCCTATTTCTATATAGTGTGGGTATTTTTAAAGGGCCTTTGTAGTGGAATCTTGCTACTTTGTTTCCTTTGAGATTAAGGGTTCTTATATCTATGGAGTTGGGTTATGTCCCTGAGTTTTGGTTCCTTAGCAAAGTAGTATGTGGAAGATATCTCCGGACGACATTTTTTCTAGGCAAGTTTGTTTCAGAGATTTTATTATTTTCATTTCACATACATATTAAGACATTCTAAGCATGTCTTGTGGTGGGTAGATGGTATCTGGTTGGAATTTGTATCGAGGGAGGGGATAGACTTTCCCAAGTCTCTTGAAGCATTATTTACCTTTGAGGGGTTTGCTTAGTCAGAGTCTTTGGAATTGGTTGGTTCTATAGTTTTGGTATTATGCTAATCTATTGATTATCATAGTCATTATGTCATATCAACATATGTGTGGTTATTTTGGGGTTGGTCTATGTGGCAAAAATATCAGTCACATGCCCATTCATAAGTCAATGGATACTTATCACTCTATGACCTCTCATAGTTCTTGGGCATATATTTGGTAGCTTGAGAATCATGTTGCTCAAGATTGACATGCCTATTCAAACTCGGAATTATTAGAAGATATTTCACATTAGCTTCTTGACCCTATTCACACCATGATCTAAGGGATTAATTTAGTGCTCAAAATTAAAAGTATGTGACAAAGCTTGAAACTTATACCACTAGATAGATCTTAGTGATCTGAATCCAATGAAACTTGAATCGTTCAAAACCAATATCATATGCTCCTAATATCACATTCTGATTAAATTTCCAAACAAGAAAAATTTGCAAAATTAAGAGCGTGACTGTACATTTGTGCTAGTGGAAGGTTGCCACTCCACCACTCCAAATTGGTCAAAAAATAATCGAATTTGATTGGCTCATAATTTTATTTTAATATTATTGTTGGTTGACTATGTATTGGGTTGGACAAATAGGGGAGATCTAGATGGGCTAATTACTAACTGCCATGTGGCCTCCTATTGGTGTGTTAAAATTTGGTTGGGGGCTGAAGCAACTAATAGGAATCGAACATAGGACTAAGCACCAAGCATTAAGGCACTTTACCACTATGCCACCACCATGTTTCTTAACCATATGGGTTTTGGATTTTATTTAAATCTTGTGCATTTTATGTTTGGCATTGGGTCAGTGCTAAGCCCTAACCCTCATCCCCACACGCACATAACCATGGGGTGAGACCAAGGGCTGAGGCTTAGCCCCAGCCCCATGATCACATCCCATGACATAAACATTGCAAGAGGAAAACCATGGAAAAGTTGGAATGGGGGCCAACTCCCAGCAATACGTGGCCCCATACAACCACAAGTGGAGGCTAACAGAGGAGGTCAACCCTTAGCACTCAACATGGGGGCCAACCCCAAGCCACATGGGCCTTAAATGACTGCAAGTTAAACCTTTAAGTTGGTGTGTGTATTTATAGCACCAACCCCAGTTTTTCCAGGGTTCCATATGACCCTTATCTAATTCATTGGGGGTCGACCAATGGGGACAAGCGATTAGCCCTAGCCCCTAGGCATGTGCCCTCATACGACCACATTTTTCAAAAAACTGGGCGTTAGTGGACAAGTTAAGTGTTCGATAATTTCACCCGTTGGGCGGGATTGTAAGCCATGTTTTTGCGCCAATTCTGGGTTTGGGGTTCTCAAGCCAAGGTTGGGCTGAATTGGAGGATGTTTAACTATGGAATTGGGGAAAAACTTGTAACATGCATAACTTTCTTAGCTTTTGGCCAAATGAGGTGCAGAAAGAACCCAGATGGGGGTTTTTAACAGTTCTTGATCCATTGGAGATATTTTTTTTTACATTTTGAGCATTTTAAATACATGAAAATACAAAGTTGATCACTTAATGAAAGAGGCCCTACATTGGAAGTTGGACCAAGAGAGGGGTGAACTCCTTTATCATTTTTTTGTTATGTGTTTATGATATGGTATTTTGTCTATGTTTTATTTGTTAACTAAATTTAAAAATCATTTTTTTATGTGTTTTGTAACTTGATCCATTACCCAAAATACATAAAATTTCACTTGCAATTTGTATATCACCTTCAAGTTTCAATTACATATCATTTTGGTATTAGAGCATTAGGTTATGAAGGTTTGATTTTTTTTGCAAGTGTTTTTCTGATGCTTACAAGGTTAAAGCTTAAAAGAGGAGAAGGAGAACTTATGGAGCCAAGATCTCAAATTGTGTCAAGGAGAAAAAATGCACCTGAAGCTTCAATAGTCATGGCACATGAAGAAGGTCCTGAAGGGATGTTTGAAGATGAAAGAAAATTCAGAAAATACTTCTTTGAGATGTCTGAAATGGTAAAGGTTATTTATGAAGAGAGGAATTCAAGGTTGTATCGAGAGAGCTCAAAACCTCCAAAAGCAGATGGAGAAAAAGGAGAGAAGCCTCCAAAAGGGAATGGAGGGAATGGTGACAAACCACCACCTTCAACTCCATCCTCATCCTCATGTTCATGCTCATCTTCTACTTCTTCTACCCTTTCACAAATAACTCCAAATTCTCCAAAGGGTCATGGTAAAACTCCTTTTCTTAAGCTTGATATAAAGTTTGAATTACTTATCTACAATGACGAGGTAAATGTTGAGAAATTGGATAATTGGGTTCGTCAAATTGAAGTGTACTGTAGAATACAAAGAACTAAGGATGATGAGACCAAAATCCAGCTTGCTTCGCTTAGATTGGATGGTGCGACACTTATTTGGTGGGAAGCCAAAACTCAAGAGGACATGAATAAACATGGTAAGGTTTTATCCTTTTGGAATGATTTTGTTGTTGCAATAAGAAGGAAATTATATCTATTAGCATACATTCAAAAAGCTATTATGGATTGGAAAAACTTTAGGCAAGATAAAGGTCAAAATGTGCAAAGTTATACTCAAGAATTTAGAAAAAAAAAGCTTTGATTTTAGGTATAGATTTATCCTCTAAAAACACTCTACTCAAATGTATTGGAGGATTTTATAGTTATTTGAGACACACAATTATCATGTTTAACCCTACAAAACTATATGAAGTTTATGTACAGTAAACGCATTTAGAAGAAAGAGGGAAGAATGTTCCTCAAGGGGGCAGAAAAAATCCATTTAAGAGTGGAGACAAAGGAAAGGGAGAATTCAAAGGAAAAGGGAAGAAGAATGCTTTAGTCAAGAAAGAGGGAGAGAAACTCACATGTAAACAATGTTCGAAAGAAGGCCATGATGAAGACCACTGTTGGAAACTTCATCCTGAAATGAGACAAAAATTTTAACAACAAAGGGAAACAAAAGATTGTTGCAACTAAACAACATGATTTACAATCCAATTCTTGAGATGAAACAAATATCACAGCCATGGGATTCAAAGGTAAGGACTCTATTGCAAGTACTAATTCTTCAAGTAGCCTCAATGAAACTCAAAATGAAAAAGGAAGAATAGAGATTTTCCACATTATATCCATTTCAAAACATGCCAAGATAGATACATTATCTGATAGTGGATCACAAGCAAACCCTATTCCTCAAGTCATTGTCCAGAAATTGAATTTGGAAACAAATCCTCATCCTAAACCATATCCTTTAGGTCGGATATGTGACAATGTAAAATTGCATGTGACAAAAATGTGTAAGTTGAGATTTTCCATCACTGCAAACTTTATAGATGAGGTAGAGCTTGATTTTATTCCACTTGACATTTGTGGTATTATTTTGGGAATTCCATATCTATATGATAGGAGAGCCATGTTTCATCGCCATGATAAAAAAAATATCACTTGTTTAAAAATAGAGTTGACTACATCATTAGAGCACATAACAAGAAGTTGAATTTTTCAGTTGTGAATCATGGAAAAATGAAGAGGTTAATCAATGCTAGTAAGAACTTTGTACTCTTGATGTTCAGACCCAAAGAGAATGTTCAAAATGAAGCTTTCAAATGCTATGATGCAAAGTTAAAATATGATTTGTATTAGGTTGTTAACACCTATGATGATATGTTTCATGAACCCAAAGGATTGCCTCCTAAAAGAGGAATCCAACATGAGATCCAATAGTAGCAAGATTGTCCTCTTCCAAACATTGGCATGTATAGGATGTAAATCATGGAGAATGCAGAAATCAAAAGACAAATCCAAGGTTTGCTTGACAAGGGGGTCATCAAACCAAGCACATCACCATGCAAGTCACCAATTGTTTTAGTACCAAATAAATATGGTACATGGTGCATGTGTGTATATTTCAGATCCTTGAACAAGATTACGATAAAGAATCTTTACCCTCTATGTCGAATTCATGATTTTCTTGATCATTTGAAATATGTTGTGTATTTCACTAAGTTGGACTTAATAAGTGGCTATCATTAGATTAGGATTTCTGAAGGAGATATGTGGAAGAAAGTTCAAATGCAGCTCCATTACATGATTGACAATTATAAACCATGTTTTTCAATGGGCAGGAAAGAATAGGAAAGCCTTCGATGCATTGAAGGAGAGAATCAACACAACTTCAGTTCTTGCACTTCCTTATTTAAGACAACCATTTGAGATACAAAAAAATGCAAGTGACTACGCCACGGGAGCGGTCTTGATGCAACATGGTAAGCCCATATGTTACCATTCTAAAACTTTTAATGGTGTAGTAGTTAACTATACTACATACGACAAGGAACTGTATGCATTGGTGCAAATTGTGAAAAAGTGGAAACAATATTTTATGAGAAAGGAAGCTATCATTCACATTAATCATCAACCATTCCAATACTTGCAATCACAAACTAAGCTACAACAAGCGAGAAAATTCAGATGAATGGGTTTCTTGCAGCAATTCCACATGGTGATAAGGTATAAGAAAGGTATCTATAACAAGTTTGTTGGCATTCTTTCTATACCAATTGTTAGTGCTTCAGTTATTCGTAAGCATAATTATATCATGCATGAGAGCTATGTTGAAGAATATGTTTTAGATGATGACTTTAAAGACGTATATACAAATTTGTGTCAAGGAAACCAAGTAGAGGAATTGGATTACCATGTGCATGATAAAACTGTGTATCATCTTGGCAAGATATGAATTCCAGAAAGTGAAAGAGACAATATCATAAGGGAAGCACATACTTCTCTTATTACTGCCCATTTTGGTGTAGGCAAGATAGTGGCATAGTTACAAAAGTATTGCTATTGACCTCATATGAATGATAGTGTGTCATGATACATAAGAGGATGTTCTTTATGTGCCATAAGTAATCCTAGAAATAGAAGGTTAGGATTGTATACTCCACTTCCAATCCCTTCCTGTCCTTAGGAAAGTGTTTCTATGGAATTTGTAGGAGGACTACCTATGTCTAAAAAAATCATGATTATCTTTATGTTGTGGTGGATCACTTGAGCAAGATGTTTATTTTGATGCCTTGTATGAAGTAGGTTATGGCTAAACAAACTGAACAAACGTTATTTCAACATGTATGGGTACATTTTAGGTTGCTCAAATCCATTAATTTTTATCGAGATTATCAATTTTTCAGGAACTTTTAGTCAATATTATAGGGGCACATGGACACCAAGTTGAAAAAGAGTACATCAACCAATCCACAAACCGATGGTCAGACAGAAGTGGTGAAGAGAATGGTATTACATCTTCTTCATGGTTATTGCAGCAAACATCCTAAGTTGTGGGATGAACACTTACACTACATTCAGCATTGTTATAACCAAGCAAAGCATTCATTGACTCAAAATTATCCATTTGAGGCATGCTTTGGTTACTTACCAAAATCTCCTTTAGATTTTATCTTTGGGAAATATGTTTATATTGAAGTTCACAATGACATTGATAAGACCAAGAGATTCCTTGAACAAGTTCAATTGGTGCATCAAATGGTTCAAGAACAGTTGGAAAAGAGTCAAGCCACGTACAAGACAAGACATGATAAGCATCATGTTGACCACAATTTTCAAGTTGGAGATGAATTTTGGCCTTACATTAGCATAAGGCTAAAAGTTGAAACCAATAAGTTATGGACCTTTTAAGATTTAGAAAACATTGATAACAATGTCTTCCACTTGGATTTGCCTCCTTATATGAAAATGTATGCAGTTGTTAGTGTTGATAATATGACATTATATGAACCTCATTTGATTGATGATCAAGGAGAGCATGCTTAAATTCCTTCAATAGAATATTTCTCTCCAGAATTTCTTGAAGAATTGCAACAGGATATTATCCTTGACAGAAGAACAAGGACTTCAAAGGGAATGTGGACTACCTTCGTGTTGGTCTCAAAGGCACAAATCCAAGAAAAGTTAAATGGATTGAGGTTGAAAGGGTGAGGGAATTGTACCTTCATCTATTTGTTGACTGAAAGTAGTATTTTGGAGGTCCAAAACCTTCCAATGGGGAGCAGTGATCCAAGGGATCAATTTATTGCTCAAAATTCAAAGTGCATGATAGAGCTTGAAACTAATACCATTGAATCATTCAAAACCGATATCGTATGCTCCTAATATCACATTCTGATCGAATTTCCAAATAGTCAAAAAGTTACAAAATTGATAGGGTGACTAAACATTTTGGGCCAGTGGTAGGCTGCCACTTGCCCATTTGAGATTGGTCAAAAAATAATCGAATTTGATTGGCTCAGAATTTTATTTTAATATTATTGGTGGTTGACTATGTATTGGGATGGACCAATAGGGGAGAACCATGTGGGCCAATTGCTGACTGTCATGTGGCCTCCTGTTGGTGTGTTAAAATTTTGTTGGGGGCTGAAGCACCCCATAGGAATTAAGCACAAGACCAAACACCAAGCACCAAGGCACTTTACCACTATGCCACCACCATGTTTCTTAACCATATGGGTTTTGGCTTTTATTTAAAAAAAAATGCATTTTATGTTTAGTATTGGGTTGCGGCTAAGCCCCAACCCTAGTCCTTGTGCGCTTTAGCCCAGCCCCATGCTCATAACCCATGACATAAACATTACAAGCTAAAAATCATGGCGAAGTGGGAATGGGGGCTAGCCCCTAAGGGACCAACCCTGGGCCATATGCGTCCCCATACAACCACAAGCGAAGGCTAATGGAAGGGTGCAGCCCTTAGCACTCAGAGCAAGGACCAGCCCTAGACCACATGGGCCTCAAATGACCACAGGTTAATCCTTTAAGTTGACGCGCGGATTTATACGATCGGGATCCGGTTCCCCGAGGTTCCATATGACCCTTATCTAATTTTTTGGGGGTTGGTCGATGGGGGTAGGTAGTCAGGCCTAGCCCCTCGACACGTGCCCTGATACGACCGCATTTTTCAAAAAACTGGGCATTAGTGGACAAGTTAATTGTTTAAAAATTTCGCCCGTTGAGCGAGATTGTAGGCTAGGTTTGCACACTAGTTCCAAGTTAGGGGCACTCAAGCCAGGTTTGGACCGAATTGGAGGATGGTTAGCTATGGAATTGGGCGGAAACTTGTAACAGGCATAACTTTCTCAGTTTTTGGCCAAATGAGGTGCAGAAAGAACATAGATGGAGGTCTCTCACAAGTCTTGAACCATTGGAGACATTTTTTTTGCATTCTAAGCATTTTAAAGCCATGAAAACATAAATTTGAGAAATTAATGAAAAGGGCCCTGCATTGGAAGTTGGACGAAGAGATGTAGCCTAGAAGAGGGGTGAAATCTTTTATCATGTTTTCTGTTATGTGTTTCTGATATGGTATTTTGTCTCTATTTTGGTTGTTAAATAAGTTTAAAAATCATTTGTTTATGTATTTTGTAACTTGATCCATTATGCAAAATACATAAAATTTCACTTGCAATTTGTATATCACCTTCAAGTTTTAATTACATATCACACAAGGGAAGAAGGAATCAATATATGCGTTATATTAGTCTCCACTAACAGTTAATTACCTTGATAGAAAAAGTTTAAAAGGAGAAACATGAGGATAAGTATGACATCATTTCCTTTCTAAATGATATTTAGCAGAATCAATAAAACAACATGCATGTTTTGATAGGTTGGAAGCTTGATTAACTCACATGAAGAAACATATCCAATGTGAATTTAAGCCCTCAATTCCACCTAGTACGAGTGTGAATAATCCAACTCCACTAACATCATTGGACTCTTGATTTGGATGATATTTTCTAGCTATTTTATAGCAGTCGTTTTTATGGTTATCTAGTATTTTTGTTTAATTGTTGTTCCTAGTTTCCTATGTAAAGATATATTACTTTCACATGATGATTAAAAAAATTTGTTTTACATATAAAAAAATGAGATTGATATTTTTTTATAAATAAACTATTAATAATATAATCTAATAAATTTCAGAAATAATATAATTAACTTATAAATAAATAAACATTTCTCAACTAATGATCCAATATTGGTATCTAAACCATCCCCTTTCATATAGCACATCTTAATGACACTAGCAATTGATCCAATCATATAATAATTTTTATTATTGTTTTCAATAGAATAGCAAAAGAAAATTTTGGCTAAAATAAATAGAATTATATACACATTAGGGGATGGAGTCAACCTTCCCCAAGTCTATCGGTGGGACTCTCTCTTGCTTTCTAGTCTAAATTACTTATAATATAAACCCATGGATTGTATAAGACACAGTGAAAATATCATCTATGATGGTTTTTATGATTTTTTTTTTATTAAATTTAATTTCTTTATTTATAATAGAGAATAAATGTCTCTAGTAGGGACTAGTGATTGAAGCTTGCAGCAAATTCTTTCTTTTAATGGCTCTTTTGTATATTTTATCATCTTAATGTTAATCATATAAAATTACTATTATGTACAACATAAGACATCGAAATAAGTAAATTGAATTAAAAGTATATATAAGTAAATAAAAACTATTTTAATATCATTTAATAATTGTTTTAAATTAAATATATTTTAATTATAAAATTCGTTTTATTAAATCAATATATATATCACACTTAAAAGCTTAGAGTTGTGTACAGGTCCTCCTTCATTCTAGAGAAGCTACATGAACTAAATTTGAACTAAATATGATTAATTAGATTATTATGAAATTTAATCTATTGAATTCAAATCAATTTAACATAAAGTGAAATAAATAATATTTAAATTAAATATGTTATTTTTTTATTTGAAATTGAAAATAAGTTCAAATATTCTGTGTTTTAAAATATTTTTTCATACTATCATTTTTGTGTTTTCAAATATTTTTTATAGCATCACTTGGATAATAATATATTATTAGATGAAAAATATTTTCGTGATATCAAATTTTTTCCATTTCGTTTTCAATATAAATTACCTAGTGTCATGAATCTTTCATTTTCATAATCAATGAATGTTTGTTCTGGAATCTTTCTATCATACCGGACTTTTCGAGGTGACAACTATACTCACTTAACATATGAGAAACCGAATA
>APFE030490890.1:31686-72064 GCA_000404065.3 Pinus taeda | reverse complement strand
AATAAATAATAATAATAATAATAAAATGTGTGCAGCTTCCTTGATCTTTGGTGTTGATGTAGCCGTATGCAGCTTCCTTGATCTTTGGTGTTGATGTAGCCTTGATGATAAGCAACCTTTGAACTCTGTTGAAACTTTGTTGAAGTAGCCTGATGTGGCAGTCTTTAACAGGTCCCTTTGATGTTTGTTGAACAGGTCCCTCTAATATTGGTGCTGGTAACATAGTCTTCTAAACAGTTCCCACTGCATATTGCTTGAACAGGTCTCTCTGATTAGAAAAAAACAACTTCCTTATTGAAATACTGAAGTGCTGAAACAAACTTTTTGAAAATTTACAATGAGGAGATGAGATAAGGAAAACAAAAATGCTGATGCTTCTCCCCCACTAAAGCTTTGACTTGTCCTCAAGTCATTATTGAATCGATGAACCAAACAGTAAACAAATAGAACAAGGAATTCTTACCAGCCAAAGAAATGGTTTTCAAGTAAGAATTCTGGGTTAGAGTGTGCCAGAGTCTGGTTTTCACATCTAAACCATTATTATATTTTTTATTTTATTTTTTATTAATAATTATATATATATATATATTATATAAAATATTATATATCTATATATATATATATATTATATATATTAAATTGAAATGAAATGAACTAAGGTAGAGATATCACAACTGAAGGTTGCAATATCTCAACCTCCCTTTGCTGAGATACAGTTTGAAGAAAATCCTCCTTGGTGGTGGGCCTATGATAGAGTTTCAACCTATGGCCATTGACAAGAAAGAGGTGGCCTTCTCCATCAATGGTAATAAGCTTGACTGACCCATTTTCATAGACTTGAGCTATTTCATATGGGCCCATCCAATGTGTGGTAAATTTGGCTTTATGATCTCTGAATTTAGAGTCAAATAGTAAAGCCCAGTCTCCTTCTTTGAACTATTTCTTTTTGATATGTGCATCATGCTACTGCTTCCTTTGCTTCTGCATTAGGAGTGTTGTCTCCTCTGCTTGCTGCCTCATTTCATCCAGCTGGTTCAATTGTTGAATTCTTTCTTGTTGGGATTCATTGAGATCAATTCCTAAATCTGCAGCCATCTTATAAGTATGTATTTGAAATTCAATAGGAAGCATTACCTCTTTGCCATACACCAACTGATATGGTGTAAATCCTGTAGTGTTCTTCCACATGATTCTATAAGCCCATAGTGCATCTTTGAGCTTCTCTTCCCAATTCTTTATGTTCATTGCTACGGTCTTAGTGATAATTCCTTCCAATGTTTTATTTGTGGATTCCACCTGGCCATTGGCCTGTGGATGGTAAGGTGTACTTTTTATGTGCTTGATTTGATATTTTTCTGTGATGTCTTTAACTAGCTTTAAAGTAAACTGAGTACCTTGATCTGTCACTATCTCCCTTGGTACTCCATACCTTACAAAAAATTCTTCAAAAAGGAAGTTTACCACTGTTTGTTTAGTTGTCCGGACTAGTGCTTTGGCTTCAACCCATTTTGTCACGTAATTAGTACATACTAAGATGTACTTCTTACCTTTGGAAGTTGGATTGATGGGTCCTATGAAATCTAGAGCCCATTTTTCAAATGGCTCTAAGTGTACTTGAGGCTGAAGTGGCATTTCATCTGTAGTTGTTGGCCTACCCATTCTTTGACAACTATCACAACTCTTCACATACTTCTTGGAATCCTTAAAAATAGATGGCCAGTAGTATCCAAGACTAAGAATCTTGAATGTTGTTCTTTTAGCTGCAAAATTCCCACCACACAGTTCATCATGGCAAGATTTTAAAATATCAATTATTTCATCATTTCTTACACATCGTCTAATAATCATATCAAAACCAATGTAAAATAAATCTCCATTAACCCATGAGTATCTAGCACTTTGTTTGATTAGCCTCTTCTTTTCCTTTGGAGTAAAATATGGAGGTGTTCTTCCTGTACACAAATAGTTGGCCAAGTCAGCATACCAAGGATTCACTATTGAAATTGCAAATAAATTTTCATCTGGAAAAGAATCTTCAACCGGAACAACCTCACCTGGATTTTACAGTCTAGAAAGAAAATCTGCCACCTGATTCTCCTTACCTGGTCTATCTAACACTGTGATATTAAATTTCTGTAATAATAACAACCATCTGGTAACTCTGCCATTAGTTATTGGTTTATTCATTAAATACTTAATGGCAGAACGGTCAGTATGTACAAAAACCTCATAACCAGTTATATAATGTCGAAATTTATTCACATCATGTATGATTGCAAGCATTTCTTTTTCAGTGACTGTGTAGTTTAATTCTGCAGGTGTTAGATTTTTACTAATGAAATAGATGGCATAATGAAAAGACTCCTCTTTTTGGCCTAATGAGGCACCTACTGCAGTATCAGATGCATCTGTAAAGATGTGAAATGGTAGGTTCCAGTTAGGTCCTTTTAAGACTGGTGTGGTTGATAACTTTTCTTTGAGTGTTTCAAATGCTTGCTCACAATTATCATTCCAGTTGAAAGGTGCATCTCTTGCTAGAAGCTTAAACAAAGGTAAAGCTATTTTACTAAACTGTTCAATAAACCTTTTATAATAGCTTGCATACCCAAGAAAACTTCTTACCTCTTTTTGAGTCTTCGGAATTGGCAAATTGACAATGATCTGGATTTTTGATGGATCAACTTTAATGCCTTGAGAAGAAATATAGTGTCCTAATACTATCTCTTCATTTAACATCATAAAACACTTTTCATTGCTTAGGGACAGATTAGCTTCAATACATACACTGAAAAATCATCCATGTAAACTTCAACACAATCATGAACTAAATCAGCAAAAATAGCTAATACAACTCTCTGAAATGTAGTTGGAGCATTGTAAAGTCCAAATGGTAAAACATTATAAGCATAAGTGCCCCAAGGACAAGTAAAAGTGGTTTTGTCCTGGTCCTCTAAGGCTATCCTGATCTGGTTGTAGCCACTGAAACCATCAAGAAAAGAGAATGATGATTTCCCAGCTAATGTGTCTAGCACTTGGTCAATAAATGGTAGTGGGAAATAATCTTTGAGGGTTGCTTTGTTCAATTGTCTGTAATCAACACAAATCCTCCACTTACAATTTTTCTTGGGCACTACTACCAATGGGGATACCCACTGACTGTTAGAGATAGGATAGATAAAATTGACTTTCAACAGTTTTTGTAATTCCTCTCTAACAATATCCCGAAGCATGGGATTCATTCGTCTCTGTGGTTGCCTCATTGGTTTGATATTACTATCTGTATAAATATGGTGAGTGCATGTTTCATCCTTTTGTTTGATGTTCTCTGGTATATCCTCCATGTTAGCATCTCTTTCCTTCTCAGTGGGAATATTATCTGATTCTTGGTTTGTCCCACTATTTCCAACTTCTTCTTCTAAGATCTTGAAACTATTGTGGCTCGATTGTCCGTCTTCATTAATTTTCTTTTGGTACCGCTTGCCTCCTTTCCCTTTACCCCCAACCTTAGTAAAACCCTCGTGATCTTTGCTTGTGGTGTCTTTCGTATTGCTCTCCAGCTTGTTCAATGGGTAGTCCCTGTATAGGTGCCCATGTTCATGGCACTTACAGCACCTAAATGGGACATGTTCATAGTCCACCACCTACACCCATTCCTCGTCATACACTTCTAAAATGATTGCATCTGGAAGTGCCCCAGATAAGTCCATTCCACACATATCCGGGTGAAGGAAGTGTTTTTTCCTCTTAGAGTAGTATCTGAGATCTTTATAAAATGCCCTAGCTTGTTACCGATAGCCTTTAGAGATTTCGACAGCAAATAATCTAAAGGAAGGGAGTAGAGTCTTATCCATACGGGTACCGATGTGAAAGTTTCTTGTTCTGGTACAAAGTTCATCACCCACGGTCGCATGTAAAGGCCGACATAAGTGTAAAAATAAGATCCCCCCTCAAACACTCTGTCTTTATCCTCTAAGATTATGAACGCCGCCGTGAAGAAGCCCTTAGACCCAAGGTGAAGGTTGATTTCCCCCTTTGGTTTCCAGTGGTTCCTTATCCGTGCTTGCAAAGCCTTCTCTGTCGGCCAAATCCCCATAAATTTGTAGATAACTGCATATTCCCCCATGTGATCTCTATGCACCTGTAGTCCCGGGTCACTTAAAGCGACCCAAGGAATAGTGGTCGACTTGGGTTTACAGACCCCTGTTATACTCATAGGAGTAATTTTCTTACTCTAACCTCTATCCTCTTCTGCTTATTGGCTTCCTCATGATTCTCTTCCTGTCCATGAGGTCTGATATTTTCCGATTTTTCTGTATTCATGGCCTCTGTTGCCACCTCCATTGGTTTCTTGAAGCGATGCGATCCAGCTCCCTTGCTTCTGTCCGCAACCACTTGACTGTAGGAGGGAGCTGAACTCCCTCCTCCGCGCCCCGCCATGGTGACCAGGGAAAAACCTTAATGCATGCAAAACCCTAGTTCATATTGCAGAGCCGCCAACCACTTCAACTTCCCACAATAACAAATAGTTTCATAAACTAGTCCCTCGAAGGATTCTAAATCTTAAAACTAACTTGAATTCAATATTTTCACTTTAATTTAGCTATATTTAAACTAAGCAGCAGGCACTAGCTACTATGTAGCACTTGTTTTAAATATATTTAGTAAAATTTAAATAAATATATTTATTTTATAAATATATTTATATATTTTCTAGAATTGATAACTTTTTATAAGATATTAATTTTATTTTATTTTTAATTTAAATATTTTTTTTTCTAAGTAAATTTAATTCTATTAGGAAAGAGAGAAGGTATTTACAGGGTGACCGAGGTCAGTGCATTGCTCTGAAGAGAGCCATCATTCCAAAAAACCAACTTAAGCCTCCTTCCAGAGGAGAAGAAACCACCCATGGAGTCCCATACATCCCAAACAAAACCAGGAAACCCGTACATAAGAACCCGGAAGAAACCCATAACCCGGAGAGCAATCTGGGCGAAGTGTTCCAGCTGAAGATGTGACATTTGTTCTTATTTATAATGCTGCCTGAGGCCTCACTGAATTAATCCAAAACTGCTTTAAATTTAGAGGCAGAGGAAAGCGAGGCAATACCCAAAAGCAGAGTGTCATCCGCAAATAAGGTGTGATTTATGTTTTTGACCCCTCTTGCAATACACAATCCATTAATATCTTGATCTTGCATCTTTTTGTCTAACAGGAAGCTGAGAACAGAGGCTTGGATGACAAATAGCAGAGGGGAAAGAGGACACCCCTGCCTAAGCCCTCTCGAAGCTTTGAAAAAATCAGTGGCTCTTCCATTTACAAGAGGAGCAATCCATGGCTTCGAGATGCATGCCTGGATCCATTTATTGAAGTTTGCTCCAAAACCAAACTTGCTCATGAATATTAAAAGAAAGCTATGATTTACTCGATCAAAGGCATTTGCTAAATTGAGTTTAATCACCATACCTTGTTCTTTTCGAAGAAGACTTGAATGAATTGCCTCTTAAACAAGGGTGAAGTTGTCCACAATCTGCCTTCCTTGGATGAAGCCTCCTTGATTCTCTGGAATTATTTTGGGAAGAATGAGCTTCAGCCTATTTGCAATTACTTTGGTGATTAATTTATACCCAGTATTGCATAAGGAAATCAGACGGAATCTGCTGAAGTTGTTAGCGCCTTTTTCCTTGGGTATGAGGGCTAAGAAAGCGGAGTTCGTGTTGCCTCCTATTTTCTGAGTATTTTGAGACTTTTGAACCATTTTGAGAAGATCCTTTTCAACAATCGGCCAACAAACTTGGAGAAACCTAGCAAAGAAGCCATCCGGCCCAGGGGCCTTATCTAGATCTATATCAAAAAGGGCCTTTTTTAACTTCATCTTTAGTGACTTTGGCCTCAAGGATCTCGTTCATACGAGGAGAAATTGCAAAAGGAATAATGTCTAACAGATCTAAGTATTGGTGCGGATCCTTATCTTCACTATACAAGTTTTGAAAGTGAGAAAAGGCTGCTTTCATAATGTCTTCAAAATCCTTGTGAGTGTCGTTGTCCTCCTTAATCTCAGAAATAGTGTTGAAGCATTTCCTGGCCTGGGCTTGTTTGTGGAAAAAAGTAGTGTTCCTATCCCCTGCTTTGAGCTAGATATTTCGAGATTTTAATCTCCAGTATTCTTCTTCAGCTAAGCAGGCCTTATGAAAGCACTGTTGCATATGAGCCTCTTGAACTAACAACTCCTCTGTGACTATAGTGTTCTCCATATGAGTTTGATGAGAGGCAAGAGAGGCTTTAATGGCTTTTCTTTCTGTATCAGGGTTGGACAGGGTTTTGACCGATCATTTTAGAACTCCTTTTACCCTTCTAAGCTTTTCCTCCCAGATGGAGATCCTTTGACAGGCTGGCTCCAACAATCCTTGACTGTTTGCATGAAGTTTGGCTCCTTGACCTAGAGGGGACTAAATCTAAAGGGAATAGGACCCAGATCACGATGGGCTAGGAGCTCTAGCTTTTAGGGCTTATGGTCCGAGATGCTGCTAGCAAGAATGTGCATTCTGGGTTCTAAACCTAGTAATAGATAGGAGCTTTGAATGAAGAATCTATCTAATCTGGCAGCAATATGACCAGGGCCCACTCTTTTGTTAGACCAAGAGTACTTACCGGAAGAATGTTTGATATCCAGCAAGTCCTAGTCCTGCATAAGATCCTCCGCCCATTCCCTTTCCAGATCTCGGACTGCGCTGCCTCCCCTTTTTTCAGACGAGTGAAGAGTGAGATTGAGGTCTCCAGCAATAATTATATTTTCCAAGTTTTTCAAGTCTGCTTGGTGCCTTATAGAATCCCAACAATCCTTTTTTTCCCCGACATTGACTGGAGAGTATACATTGAAAAGGCAAAAGATTTCCTTAGTATCCATATTCTGCATTTTCAGCAGCAACGAGTGAGTATTACTAACCTCAAAGGTGAGTGCAAATTTGTTGGCGTTCCATAGAGTGCCAATCCCTCCCGAAGCGCCCCGGGCAGAGATTGCTCTTAATTCACTTTTAAACCAAAGTTTCTTGCTTGCTTGCAGGAAAACTATTTCTTCCGGCTTAGTCTCCTGGACGAGAAGTATGTCTGGAGTTTCTGTTCTTATTAAGCTTCTCATGGCTTCTTCCTTAACTTTACTCCCCATACCTCTACAATTCTAGGAGATGACCTTCATTATTTATGTTTATGGTGGGCTCCCTTGGAGCCTTGGGGCTGACTTTTCAACATCCTAGGCTTTGAGGCTAGCATCTTTTCCAGCGTTGGCTGGCTCCCCTGTAGCTTGTCTTTGTAAGTCTCCTTCTCTCTTTTTTCTCTGTCAATTTTATGGCCTCTTGTAGATCTTCCTACTGAGGTTTGGGACACTTCTATTTCTCCTCCCTCCTCTGACTCATCCGTTTCCTGCTCTTCTTCCTCATCTTCTAAAGTCATACCTTTGGGATCTTCAACACTTGTTCCTTTAAGGGAGGCTGAGGGAGTACCTTTGCTTGGAGAAACTGGTTTTTGGGTCTTGATCTCCTTAGTAGCTTCTGTCTGCTAGCTTAGCGGATCAAATTTGTTTTCTTGCGCCTTTTTGGGTGGGGGGTGTTGAACATTAGCCTTAAGAGAGCCTTTTCCAGAGGGTCCTCCCCGTTTTAGCCCTTTGTGATTGATTTTTGCTCACTTGACTTGATTCCAACTCTCTTCATTCCCTTTCTCTGGCTCTGCGTTGGATGAACAGTTTCTAGCAAAGTGTCCATGAACATGGCATTTCCTACATTTCAATGGCAGTTGCTCATAATCCAAGATCTGCACATGAGACCAACTGCCGACTTTGATTTTGATTGCCTCTGGGAGACCCACCTCTAGATCTACTTCTACGTAGATCCTAGCACAGTCATACTGATCCTTATTATTTGCCTAATCTATGAATTTCCTGAGAGTGTTGCCAATGTGTTCCAAGGAATCCCAGTTCCAGCAGTGAACTGGCAGATTTGGAAGACGAACCCACATCGGGACAGCCTTGCGAACATCGACAGCTGGATCAACGTCCAGAGTCCATTTGTTCAGATAGAGGCCCTGAGAGCCCATGAAATACGACCCATTTTCGAAGATCAGATCTTTGTCTTCTTTGGAGGAGAATTCGAAGAGGAAGTACCCTCGCCCAAGAAAGTAAGAGGTAACACTTTACTTGATCAGAGGAGCCCAGTTCCTCTTGACCCATTGCTCAGTAGTTTTCGGAGAAGGCCAAAGTCCTGTGAATTGGCCAATGAGACCACGATCAGCCAGAGATAAAGCTACTTGAATGGGGGTCTCTAGAGGCAAAGAGATCTCAGGAATTTCTTCGAGCTTCTTAACGAATTTTGTTGCTTCGCTTCTTTTCTTCTGAGGAAAACTGGCAAGAAGCTGGTCGAAAGCGTCAATGGTAGGAGTAGAAGGCAGATCCTTAGGAGGACCTTGCGTCTCCATAGGATCAGGTCTGAGGCCGACCGCCACAAGGGTAGCCACACAGCAGAAACCCAAGCGCAGCTCAGAACGCACAGAGAGGGCCAACAGCAGAAACCCTAGCGGGCGATAAACACAAATATTAATTAGGTAGATCGAGATTTGATTTACATAAGCAGACCCTATTTTATCTGTGCTCGGTGCCTTTATTTAGAGGGATAGAGGCATAATTTTGATCTTGATAGTATGTACCTTATGTTGTCCCCATCTGGGTAAAACTTCCATTTCTCCCTCTCCATTGTTGCAATGATGCGACTTTCAAAAGTATAGGGAACATTTTGGGCAATTACATTGACCAATCTTAGCCTCATGAAGGCCTATCTCTTGTGCACACATCTATGTAGAGGTGGATCTTGACAAAGGCCTCTTGGCAGCCACCAATGTTAATATGGATAATCAGTCACACATTCAAGGAGTGGATTATGATCAACTCCCTTTCAGATGCAAGTTATGCCATGAATATGACCGTTTCACCAAGCACTATAAGAAAAAATAAGAGGATCATCAAAGCCAGGGAGAATCCAGGGAGTAGTGGTAGCAAATGAAGAGACGGAGAGGTTCCCCTCATCAACAATAGTCACAACAAACACAAAGGTAGAGAAATGATCAAGCAAGTAACAGAGGATCAGGGCACAATACACCAAGGGTGTAACATCAAAGTGTTGGTGAGGGAACACAACAAACATAAAATTATTGGAGGGAGAGGACACGACTTTGAAGCCTTGAATTTAGAATTTGAAGAAGGTGAAATTCTATACTCAAATTCCCCTCCTTTCAATTTTGTTAAATCATAATGAATTAAGCCAGGATAAAACAGACCGGCTTATGCCACCATTGGAAGAAGACTAGAACGAGTCGATACAATAAAATCAAATAACAGAAGAGGAGGACCCCCCTCCCCACATGGAACTAAGGTTGGTTTAAACCCCGCTAGTTCAACGAATGAAAAATCAAAAGCCAAAAAAGAGACAGAGCTAGAGAGGCAAGATAAAAAGGGAAGGAAAACTAATAAAGAGATAAGACTAGAGAAAACTGAGAAGGAAAATGAAATGGGCACGCAAGGAATTTTGAACACCCGACTGCCAAGAATTAGAACCAACAGGAAAGGGAACAAATCTACCCCATCTCAAGGGGCAACTCATACCTGTAATAAATAATGAAGATTCTTTCCTAAAATTGTAGGGGCCTCGAATTGAAGAAGCAAATGGTAAAAGAAAAATCTTTAATAAAAATAGGAAAAGCTTTTAATGACCCTAACAAAACTAGAGGAACATTATCTCCTCCAACAACAACACAAAATTCGGAATGGAAACAGAATATTAGCAATAATCTCAAGTGGGACCTCAAGTGGAATTTTCACTCTATGGAACAACACAGAACTACAGTCGATCAACGACTTCTCAACCCTGCATTGGTTGGCTACCAAGTTCTGGCACATCCCTTCAACCCAAGTATGGATTGCTTTAAATGTTTATATGCCTACTCATTTTAGATAAAAGCAAGAATGCTTATTTTCCTTAACATCCTTAGAAGATTCCATGTACTCCTCAAATTGTGTCTTAGGTGGGGATTTCAACGCTACAATGTGCGAGTGGGAAACAAAAAGGGGCTCACAAATTCGAGACCAATCCCAAGGAAATATGGAATATTTTATCTAGATCCATGAGATCTTAGACATTAAACCCATAAAGAACAGATACACTTGGTGTAACCGTCGCTCTAGTCTAGGGAATATAACAACTAACTTAGACATATTTCTAATCTTTGACTCCTTCCTTTCTCTTAACCTCTCAATTTGTAATATTTCATCTTCCCTTGGAGTGGAATTGATTGATCCAGGTGGATATTCATGGCCACCTGCCTATTTCTGGACCCCCATCGTTGATTCTTTCAGTTTCCTTAATTGTAACACAACTTACTATTTTTGGCAGTTTTTTTGGGTCCTAAGCTTATAGAGCCATTTTTTCCACCTAAATGAAGTATTATGCCAAAGTTAGAACTCCGGGAAGTTGAAATTCCAACTAACTCTAGCGGGGCCCACAAGCTTTTGGTGCTTCATCTCCTAGCAGGTTTTTGGACATTTATGGCTTCCCATTGTTTCTTAATGATAAAAAGGGCCTCCGAGCCTCATTGTAGCACAGTTCAAAAGGCATGTAGCCGCAACATCTCTTCTCAAAGATAAGCTAACATGGCCCAAACTAGTTTATTTCCATTATGCATGTAACAATGTTTAGTACTTTGTTATTAATGAATTAAAGTTTTGTTTTCAATGTAGCTTTGTGTTTATGTTTATATTTGTATTCCATTTCGTTCTTGCATAAATCTGGATCAGTGGTATTAGAGCGATCTACTCTTTCTCTATTTTTTTGTGCATGTCCCCAACGAGATCGGGGTATAAGGAGTTGGGACTTCAACTGGTTGAACCCCTGCAAGACCGTCCCCTTCGAGATCGACAAGCTCCCATGGCGGAAGAAAAGAAAGAAGAGGGAGCATGAGATCCTCTCAAACTGTTGCTCGAAGAAGCCCTCAAATGTCAAAGGAACAAGATGATGGAAAAATTTGCCAAGATCCTTTGGCAAATGCCCACCAACAACGCATCTTCATCTAGCAGTCATTTCGGAGGCGTTGCCCCCTTCAAGATACATGTGAAATTTGATATCACTATATTCGAAGGCCAAATAAATGCATATGTTGTAGATAAATGGTTGAATCTATTGGAAGGTTATTTTTTAGTCCATAGTTTCTCTGATAGGGAGAAGATTACTTTTACGCTGCCTAAGGTTGCTCCCCATGTCAAGGACTAGTGGGAAATTTATAGTAAGAAAAGGGTCGAGGAACCCTCTCTGTTCATAGTCACACCCACTTGTAACTCTCTCGAAGACGTTTTCAAGGAACAATATTACCCTATGGGGAGTTATGAAGATAAATACGTACAATGGACCACACTACGACAACAAAGGGACCAAGATGTGCATGCGTTCACAAATATATTTCATACTTTACACACAAAGTTGGGTATTAAAGACGTTGAGTGGCATTTGGTTCTCAAGTATCGTGACTATCTGCACAAATTCATTCGGGAAGAAATGGAGTTCTTGAACATCTCCTCATTTGATGCAGCATACCAATATGTTTCCAAGATTGAACAAAAATTTAAACAAAAGAAATGAGACTTTGGATCTGTGAATCCGATGTAGGGAAAAGGTGCCCCCAAACCAAAGAACAAGGTACAAATACAAGGTGGGGTGACTGAGGACAACCCATCGAAGCTGCAAATGAAGAACAACACCACAAAGATGAAGAAGGACACAGGGGAGTGGTGTGAGTTCCACACAAACCTCACTCACAACACAAGTGAGTGTCGTGCCAAGCAGTCACTAATGACCAAGTTAAGGGCTTTGAAGTCAGGTGCATGTTCCAACTCGGAGTCGAACCCCAACAAGGGGAATGACAAAGGGAGGTAGATTACTGATCTAGAGCCCAACACCATTATTGCCGCCACTAAGGTCCAGAAGATGGAGCTCGAAGACCCAGAGGAAAGGGAGCGTCTCTTCCACTCACAGATGTGGGTGACAGGGTCGTTGTTGCAGTTCATTGTCGACAATAGGAGAAAAAATAACCTCATCTCAACTAAAGTTGTTAAGAAACTACATGATCAACATCGAGTGCCACATAAGTTTCAAGTGGGCGAGAAAGTTTGGTTTCATTTGCAGAAAGAACACCTTGTCGAAGCCCATCAAAAGATCCAACCACTCTGATACAAGCCTTACACTAGTACCAAGGTTGTGGGTGACAACTCTTTCAAGCTCAAAGTTCCCCCATTTCTTGGCTTGCACCCAATGTTCAATCTGGACTACCTTCATCCATAATTTCCACCATTGTTGGACACATCAAACATTATAGAACAACTAACACCAACAGAGCTCAACCCAGACTACATGGAACATGCCACAACTGATCAGATTATGGAAACACATATGAATACCACTCGCCAAAAGAAGATATAACTATATAAGGATGTCAAAGCTAGCCAACTCCTGCATCTTGAAGGGGGCGGTGCCTTTGATGTGATTATTGGATGAAGATGCGTCACCACAAGTGGATCACCAAGGACGAAGTTCAGAAGAAGTTTCCCCATCTCATGCAGGCACTAAACGCAATGGGGACCATTGCTTACTAAAGGGGAAGGGCTGATTGAGGTGGATATTGGCGGCCACTCGCCTATTCCACTTGGACCCCACTGTTGTTTCTTTCAATTTCCTTAATTGTAGCATAACTTACTATTTTGGCAGTTTTTCGAATCAAAAATTCTAGAGTTGTTTTGAGAGCCTAAAAGAAGTTTTTTAGGAAAACGGAGGGACTGGAAAAATAGTTATGATTTTGGATGTTTAGGGTTTACCATTGTTTCTTAATAACAAAAAAGGCCTCTCAGCCTTATTGTAACACATTTCAGAAGGCATGTAGCTGCCACATCTCTTCTCAGAGATAAGTAACCCTCGCCCGAACTAGTTCATTTCCATTATGCATTTAACAGTTTTCAATACTTTATTATTAATGAATTAAAATTTTGTTTTCATAGAGGCTCTTTGTTTTTATTTATATATGCATTTCATTTCGTTCCTGCATAAATTTGGATGAATGGTATCAAAGTGGTCTGCTCTTTCTCTGCTTTTTTGTACATGTCCGCAAAGAGATCGGGGTATAAGGAGTTGGGACTTGAATTGGTTGAACCCTTGCAATACCGTCCCCGTCAACATCAACAACCTCCCATGGCGAAAGAAAAGAAAGACGATGGAGCAAGACATCCTATCAAATTGCTGCTTGAAGAAGCCCTCAAACCACAAAGGATCGAGATGATAGACAACTTTGTCCAGATTCTTTGGTGGATGCCCACCAGTGACACATCTTCATTCAGCAGTCACATCAGAGGCACTGCCCCCTTCAAGGTACAGGTGATCTTTGATATACCTATATTCGAAGGTCAAATATATGAAAATGTTGTACATAAAGGGTTGAATATGCTTGAGGGTTATTTTTCATTCCATAGTTCTCTGATAGGTAGAAGATTATTTTTGCATTGCTTAAGGTCACTCCCCATGTCAAGGATTGGGGGGGAATTACTGTGAGAGAGGACTAAGGGACCCTCACTGTTCACAGTCGCACCCACTTGGAACTCTTTCTGAGATGTTGTCAAGGAATAATATTACCCCGTGGGAGCTATGAGGACAAATACATAAAATGGACCACACTACGACAACAAAGGCACCAAAATGTGCATGATTTCACAAATATCTTTCATACTCTAAGCACAAAGCAAGGTATCAAAGACTTTGAGCGACCTATGGATCTCTAGTACTATGGTTGTCTACACAAATACATTTAGGAAGAAATGGAGTTCTTGGACATCTCCTCGCTTCGTGCAACATACCGATATATTGTCAAGATTGAACAAAAAATTAAATAGAAGAAGTGAGACTTTGGATCTGTGAATCCGAAGCAAGGAAAATGTGCACCTAAACCACAAAACAAAGGACAAAGTCAAGGAAGGGTGACCTAGGACAAGCCATCGAAGCTGTAAGCAAAGAACAACACCATGAAGATGAAGAAGGACATGGGGAAGTGGTGTGAGTTCCATAAGATCCCCACAACACAAGTGGGCATCATGCCAACTAGTCACTAGTGGCTGAGTTGACGGCTTCAGAGTCAAATTCATGTTCCGACTTGGAGTCAGACCACGACAAGATGAATGACAAAGGGAAGAAGATTATTAATGCAAATCCCAATCCCACTGTTGCCACCACCAAGGTCAAAAAGATTGATCTGAAAGACCCAGAGGAAGGGGAGTGTCTCTTCCACTTACAGATGTGGGTGAAGGGGTCGTCGCTACAGTTCACTGTCGATAGCGGGAGCCAAAAGACCCTCATCTCAGCATAAGTCATTAAGTGGTTGGGTTTGTCGATCACACCACACCTGCATCCATACACCATCAGATGGCTCCACCAAGGAAAAAATCTCCGCGTAAGCCAACAATGTCACCTTCCCTTCAGCATGAAACCCTTCATGGATAGGTACTATGTGATTTTGCTCCTCTTGAAGTTTGTGATGTATTACTAGGCCAAACATACTTATGGAAGCATGAAATTGTGTATGAGTATGGGCCTCACATTGTTATTATTACTTTGGGAAATAAGTTATGCAGGATAGCAGAGGTAGCCCCACCTACCGCCATTTCTTTGATCCCTGCAAAGCAATGTAGTAAGATCATCTCCAAGACCGAGAATTTTGTTTTCTTTTTTATTCACTCTTAAAGTAAGGGGAAGATCGTGGCCACATCCATGGACCCTTGGAAGGGTTCCTCCACGCAGTAGAAGTAGATGGATAAGGTTGTGGAATAATACATGGACATCTTCTCCTCACCCACAGAGGTACCCTTGAACTTTCAGGTCAAGCATTCGATCAATATGACTCCAAATCACCTATACCCAATGGTTTGATATACTGCCACTCCATTATGGAAAATGAAGAGATCAAGTGATAGATCTAGGAGTTGCTAAAGAAAGGGCACATCCAACCAAGTTCCTCACCTTAGGGGAGCCCAATTATACTTGTACAGAAGAAGGATGGGACCTAGGGTCTTTGCATTGATTATCATGCACTAAACAAAATCACTATCAAGAACATGTATCCAATACCACTGATTAATGACCCTATGGACCAACTCAATGGGGCCAAGTGTTTCAACAAGATCGATTTGAAGTCTGGTTATCACCAGGTTCCAACAGAGCCCACAAATGTATGTAAGACTGCCTTCAAATCCAAGGAAGGCCTTTTTGAATGGTTGGTCATGCATTTCGGGTTGACGAATGCCCCTACTACTTTAATGAGGTTGATGGATGACATCTTGCAACCCTTCACCAACTCATTCATGGTTTTTTATCTGGACGACATCCTCATCTTCAACAAGAGTTGGGAAGAGCACTTGCAACACATTCAACAGGTCCTTCAAACCTTGCGACAACACAAACGAGGTGCCAACTTGCAGAAATGTACCTGTGGCATGAGCCAGGTCCAATATTTAGATTACATCATAGATGAGAAAGGTGTGCATGTGGATCCGACTAAGATCCAAGTCATTTGGGAATGGCTAGCCCCAACCACTCTGACAGATCTTCACAGTTTTTTGAGCCTTGCCAATTTTTATCAAAGGTTCGTGTTGGGATTGTCCTATATCACTTGGCCTTTGATTCAGATTACCAAGGGCGAGTGAAATCAAAGTTTTCCTCATTCGAGTCCCAACAAAAGGCGTTCGTTGAGCTGAAGCACCACCTCTTCTTTATACATTTACTCACATTGCTAGACCTACAACAACCATTTGAAATTGAGACAGATGCCTCTGACTATGTTATTGGTGCAGCCCTCACCTAGCGCAGGAATCCCGTGGCTTATCATAGTGAGACACTTTCTGATACAATTCAGAAGTACCCCACCTATGATAAAGATATGTATTCTATCATGCATACTTGCTGGCAATGGAAACATTACATTCTAGGGAAGAAGATGATCATCCACATATATCGTCGACCACTTCAGTTTATATAGATACAAGGGAAGTTGCAGAATGATCGCCATCAAAAGTGGTCTACAACAATTTCACTTGAACATTAAATACAAAAAGAGCAACACCATTCATGTGGAAGATTGCCATAGTCGGCCCCCAGTGGCAGCACTGGCTATTGTTCTCAACTTGTGTGGCCATGAAATCTCTGGATGGCCGGAACTATAAAAAAATGATCCAAAGTTCACACACACATACCAAATGCTAGTGGACGGTGAGAAAGTTCTATATTTCCACCTCCAGGATGCGTTATTATGCTACCTAGGCCACCTTTGAGTTCCTTCAAGTGAGCATGCCAAGCTGATTTGGGAGGTACACTACTATAGATTCGTAAGACAATTTGGCGTGGAGAAAAATGTGGTTGTACTACAAAAGTATTTTTATTGGCCAAAACTTTGATAGGATGTTGGAAAATATATTAGATCCTGCACTGCATGTTTCCTCGTTAAGCTAACCATCAAGAAGAAAGGCATGTACGCTCCTTTGCCTATTCCCAGCCAGCTCTGGAATCCATCTCCATGGATATTTGTTTGGCCTCCCTTCTACCAAGCATGGTAATGATTGTGTATTTATGATTGTGGGCAGATTTTTTAAGATGGCTATATTGACGGTCTATAAGGAGAGTATCACAACAAAGGAAAATGCCAAACTCTTCTATGAATGAGTGTGGGTACATTTTGGGATCTCGTAAACCATTATATTAGAAATGGATAGCAGGTTCCTAAGCACATTTTGGTCAAGCCTCTGGACACTATTGGACACCGAGTTCACCAAGTTGACTTCATTCTTCCCCAGACTGATGGCCAAACATAGGTCATCAACATGACGATAGTGCACATACTCCACATGTACTACTCGAAGCATCCATGAACCTGGGATGAGAGCCTTTCGTATGTGCAACACAACTATAACAAAGGTGTCCATAGCTCGACTAATTGCAATCCCTTTCAAGTGGGTATGGGATTTCAACCATTGTGTTCGATTGATGTTGTCATGCCTCACGCCATTACACATACATAATGCACACATGTACAGTTTGGGGTTGATAAAGAAACCAATTTTATTGAACACATCCAATACATCTGCAAGCAGGTTCATCACATATTGGAGAAGTCTAATTCCAAGTACAAGTAGCAACATGATCAACATCAGGTGCCACATAAGTTTCAGGTGGGCGACAAAGTTTGGCTGATTTTCCAAAAATAATGCCTTTTTGGAGCCCATCAGAAGATCCAACCACTTTTATATGAGCCTTATACCATCACCAAGACTATGGGTGATAATGCTCTCAAGCTCAACATTCCCCCATCCTTGTCCATGCTTTCCACCATTATTATACATATCAGACATTGTAGAACAACTAAAACCCATAGAGGTCAACCTAGACTACATGGAATAGGCCACAACTGATCGAATTATGGACACACAAATAAAGACCAATTGTCAACAAAAGATCCAACTATATCGGGTTGTCAAACCTCGCCAACTCCTGCACCAAGGCAAGTTGCTCATCAAGGACCAAGTTCAACATAAGTTTCCCATCTCATGGAGGCACTCAACACAATGGGGACCATTGCTTCCTAGGGGGGGGGGGGGTTGATCTAGGTGGATATTGGTGGCCACTCACCTATCCCACTTGAACCCCCACCATTATTTCTTTTAGTTTCCTTAATTGTAGCACAACTTATTATTTTTGGTAGTTTTTTGGGTCATAACCTTTCAAAGCCATTTTCAGGGTGTAAAACACATTTTTTGGGAGCAAGAGATCCTATCAACACGATTTTCACGGCCTAAAACATATCCGTCACTTGTCTTGAAAAAAGATGAGGGAGCAAGAGATCATATCAAATTGTTGCTCTAAGAAGCCCTCGATTGGCAAAGGAAAAATATGATGGACAACTTTTCCTAGATCCTTTCGCGGATGCCCACTGGCGATGCATCTTCATCCAACAATCGCTTCGGAGGCACCGCCCCCTTCAATGTACAAGTGAACTTTGATATCCATATATTTGAAGGTTAAATAGATGCAGATGTTGTAGATAAATGTTTGAATCTTCTTCAGGTTTATTTTTCAGTCCATAGTTTCTCTGATAGGGAGAAGATTACTTTTGCACTGCTTAATGTTGCTCCCTATGTCAAGGATTGGTGGGAAACTTACTATTAGAATAGGGTTGAGGAACCTCTCTATTCACAACCGCTCCTGCTTGGAACTCTTTCCAAGACGTTGTCAAGGGACAATATTACCCTGTTTGGAGTTATGAGGACAAATACATACAATGGACCACAATACTACAACAATGGGAACAAGATGTGCATGATTTCATAGATATTTTTCATACCCCGCGCACAAAGTTGGGTATCAAAGACTTTGAGAAATATCTGGTTCTCAAGTAATGTGGTTGTCTACACAAATACATTAACTAAGAAATGGAGTTCTTGGACATTTCATTGCGTGGTGCAGCATACCGATATGATGTTAAGATTGAACAAAAATTTAAACAAAAAAAGTAAGGCTTTGGATCTACAAATCTGAAGTAGGGAAAAGGTGCCCATAAACCATTGAACAAAGGATAAAGTCCAAGGCTAGGTAACCTAGGACAACCCATCAAAGCCGTAAGCAAAGAACAACACCACGAAGACGAAGAAGGACACATGGAAGTGGTGTGAGTTCCATAAGAGCCCCACTCACAACACAAGTGAGTGTCATGCCAAGCATCCACTAGTGGTTGAGCTGAAGGCTTTGGAGTCAAATGCATGTTTTGACTAAGAGTCAGACCCTGACAAGGGGAATCACAAAGGGAAGAAAATTATTGTTTCAGATCCTAACGCCACTATTACCATCACCAAGTTCTAAAAGATTGAGCCCAAAGACACATAGGAAGGGGAGTATCTCTTCCACTCATAGATGTGGGTGAAGGGGTCACCATTGCAGTTCACTGTCAATAGCGAAAGCCAAAAGAACCTCATCTCAGCAAAATTCATTAAGCGGTTGGGTCTTCCAACCACACCACACCCGCAACCATACACCATTGGGTGTCTCCACCAAGGACAATATCTTCGTGTAAGCTAGTAGTGCCACCTTCCTTACAATCTCAAACCCTTCACAGATGAGGTACTGTGTGGTAGTGTTCCTCCTGAAGTTTGTGATGTATTATTAGGTCAACCATACTTGTGGGGGTGTCATGTTGTGTATGAGTCTAGGCCTCGCACCATTATTATTACTTTGGGAAATAAGTATTAGATAACAGAAGTAGCCCCACATACCTCCATCTCTTTGATCTATACTAAGAAATGTAGTAAGATCATATCCCAAACTGAGAAATTTGTTTTCTTTCTTATTTCTATCAAAGTAAGGGGAAGATCGTGACCACATCCATGGCCCCTGGAAAGGGTTCCTCCATGCAGCAGAAGCAAGTGGATAAGGTTGTGGTAGAATACAAGGACGTATTCTCCTCAGCCACAGAGGTACCCTTGCACTGTTAGTTCAAGCATTCAACCGATATGACTCCCGGAGCACCTATACCAAATGGGTCGATATATTGTCGCTCCATTCTGTAAAATGAAGAGATCAAGTGACAAATCTAGTAGTTGCTGCAAAAAGCGCACATCTAACCAACTTACTCACTTTGTGGGAGATCTATTATACTTGTACAGAAGAAGGATCGGATATAGAGGCTTTGCATTGATTATCGGGCACTAAAAAAAATCATTGTTAGGAATAGGGATCCAATCCCATGGATTGATGACCTTCTGGACTAGCTCAAGGGGGCCAAGTATTTCAGACAGATTGATTTGAGGTCTGGCTATCACCAGGTTCCAATAGAGCCCACAGATGTATGGAAGACTACCTTCAAATCCAAGGAAGGCCTTTTTGAATGGTTGGTCATGCCTTCTAGGTTGACAAATGCCCCTACTATTATGAGGTTGATGGATAACATCTTGCGACCCTTCACCAACTTTTTCATGGTTGTTTATTTGGAGGATATACTAATATTCAACAAGCATTGGGAAGAGCACTTATAACACATTTGGCAAGTCCTTCAAACCCTGCAACAACACAAACTGTGTTCCAACTTGGAGAAATGCACCTTTGGCATGAGCCAGGTCCAATATTTGGGTTACATCATAGATGAAAAAGGTGTGCATGTGGATTCGACTAAGATCCAAGCCATTAGGGATTGGCCAGCCCTCAGCACTCTGACAGAGCTTTGTAGATTTTTATGCCTTGCCAATTTTTATCGAAGGTTCGTGTTGGGATTCTCCCATATCACTTGGCCTTTAAGTCAAATTTCTAAGGGCAAAGCGAAAGCAATGTTTTCCTAGTTTGAGTCCCAATAAAAGACGTTCGTTGAGCTGAAGCACCGCCTCTTTTTTGTACCTGTACTCACATTTCCAGACCTGTAGTACCCATTTGAAATTGAGACAGAGACCTCTGACTATTCTATTGGTGCATTCCTCACCCAACACAGGCATATGGTGGCCTATCATAGTGAGATATTTCTCGATACAATTAAGAAGTACCCCACTTATGATAAAGATATGTATTTTATCATGCATGCTTGCCGACAATGGAAACATTACATTATGGGAAAGGATATGATCATCCATAGAGATCACCAACCACTTCAATTTATACAGACACAAGGGAAGTTGCAAAACAATCGCCATCAAAAGTGGTCTACCTATCTGCAACAATTCCACTTGAACATATATACAAAAATGGAAACACCAATGATGTTGCGGATTGTCTCAGTCAGCCCCTAGTTGCGACACTGACTAATGTTCTCAACTCTTGTGGCCACAAGAACTCTGGATGGACACAACTATACAAAAATGATCCAAAGTTTTCCACCACATACTAGATGTTAGTGGATATCAAACAAATTCAATATTTCCACCTCTAGAACACATTATTATGCTACTTAGGCCACCTTTGTGTTCCTTCAAGTGAGTGTACCAAGTTGATTTGGGAGGCGCACAACAATCGGGTCGTAGGACACTTTGGTGTGGAGAAAACGATGGTCCTACTACAAAATTAATTTTATTAGCCAAAATTCTGATAAGATGTTGGAAAATATATTAGATCATGCACTGCTTGTGCCATTGTCAGACCTGACCAACAAAAAGCAAGGCTTATACACTCCTTTGCATACTCCTAGCCAGCCCTGGGAATCCATCTCAATGGACTATCTGTTTAGCCTACCTTTTATCAAGCATGGTAATGATTGTGTATTTGTGGTCGTGGACACATTTTCTAAGATGACTATATTGGAAGCCTATAGGAAAAGTGTCACAACAAAGAACACTAGAAAACTCTTCTTTGAACGAGTGTGGGTACATTTTTGGATCCCGTAGACCATTATATCATATCGGGATAACGGGTTCCTGAGCACATTCTGGTCAAGCCTCTGCACACTATTGGACACCAAGCTCACCAAGTTAACTACATTCCATCCCTGGATTGATGGCCAAACAAAGATCGTCAACATGATTATAATGCACATACTCTGCATGCACAACTCCAAGCATCCATGAACCTGGGATGAGATCCTTCCCTATGTGTAGCACATCTATAACAAAGCTCTCCATAGCTTGACTAGTCACAGTCCCTTTCAATTAGGTTAATGATTGCAACCATTGTGTCTGATTGATGTTTCCATGCCTCATGCAACCACACAAACAGAATACACACATGTACAGTCTAAGGATGATAAAGCAACCAGGTTTATTGAAAGCATCCAACACATCCACTAGCAAATTCACGACATCTTGGAGAAGCCCAATGCCAAGTACAAGCAATGGCATGATCAACATCTGGTGCCACATAAGTTTCTGGTGGACGACAAAGTTTGGTTGCATTTGCAGAAAGAACGGCTTACCAGAGCACATCGGAGGATCTGACCACTTTGATACGAGCCTTACACCATCACCAAGGTTGTGGGTGACAACGCTTTCAAACTCATCATTCCCTAATTCCTTAGCCTGCACCAACTATTTAATGTGGGCTTCCTTTGGCCATACTTTCCACCATTATTGGACACATCAAACATTGCAAAACAACTAACACCAAAATATCTCAACCCAAACTGCATGGAGTAGGCCACAACTGATCGGATTATGGACACACAAATAAAGACCACTCGCCAACAAAATATCCAAATGAATCAGGTTTTCAAAGTTGGCCAACTTCTGCAACAAGAGAAGTGGCTCAACAGGGACCAAGTTTAGCAGAAGTTCCCCATCTCATGGAGGTACTCAACGCAATGAGGATCATTGCTTCGTAAGGAGGGAGGACTGGTCCATGTGGATATTGGTTGCCACTCGCCTATTCCACTTGGATCCCCATAGTTGTTTCTTTCAGTTTCCTTAATTGTAGCACAATTAAAGAGTAATTCATCTGCAATGTGAAGTGGAATAATTTCATCGTGAAGGTGAGAAATAGAGTCCTATAGAAAATTGACATCATACTACTTTCCAAAAATGACTCAACCTACTCCTCGAGCCTTGTATTGAAAACATACAACAACAAAATAATAGCTGCATCACATAAATCTGAATATGATCCTTGGAATTAATGTACATGATGAAATAATTTGTCATGAAGTTTAACATTAGGAGGCTTGAAGGAAACAATCCTTCAACAATATGTATGAGTCCGCGATTATTCTTCTTCACTAGAGTGAATCATTGAGACAAATCTCTATTATGATATTATTAATAAGACACAAAATGTTTATGTGGGGTGGAAAAAGTGTGGTGATGTTCATGAAAACCAAAAAAATATTATCTCTAATGCTTAGATAGGATCAAATTTATTCCCAAGGAAAACCAAGTAATTAATTTTTATTTTTTTTTGGTAAAAAGCTTCAAATATTAACATCACATTGTTATTTTGTTGCGACTAATTCGAATAAACAATTACTCAATGATGTTTTGTTCTACTAATCCATTTGGAATTATGGTCGAGGGATAATTTTTGAAATGGTTATCATGTCCTATAACAATTGAGAGTGTCTTGGTTAGTGAAGAACTTGGTTAAGGCATTCTTTCTTACTCGCTAACTAGTCTTAGTTAGTGTCACGGTTATTGAAAAAAACATCACTAACTAATCCTAGTTAGTGTCACAATGATTGGGAAAAAGCACGAGACTTATACTCTTTAGTGAAAGCCTTAGTTAAATAACCTTGCTTTGTTAAATATACATCTCAATTTTAATCCACACAAAATCAACTCTTTTGTTATCATAATATTATTTAAGAAAATATATATATATATAAAAACTTTCTAAAATTTCATAAAATAATTTTTTATTTATTCATTCATTTAAATATTTTCTATAAAAACTTCTTTCCCAAAAAATTATTATTTTAATATTAAATTATTATCCTATAATAAAAAAACTTTATAAACAACATTAAATATTACTTTACTTTATAACCAAGATTATTTAAGGCTATTACAAGACTTTTTAAGAAATAAAATTAACATAAACTACCATATACGTTGCAAAGGATCTTGTAAAGGCTATTCATAGTGACCCGGCCTCTCCAAAAGTTTTACGTTTGTTCGAGGAAGACACCAAAAGAACCGTGTCCAAAGTATATTGTGATCATTGCTCCATAAGTTGTTATTGAATACTCTTTTACAAGTATCACATGACCATGGTTATTAATAAATATGATTGGGATTTTGATATTATTCGGGATAGATTTATTTTAATTTTAGATTTATTAAAAAGTTGAAAAGATTGAATTTATTAATGTATAAATGGATTTTTTATATAAAATTTTATTATGTCTGGGCGTTAAATAAATTTAATATTATTTATATTTATATAAATTATAATTTATAATTATATATATATATTATTTTATTTAAATTTTCATAATACATAAAGAAAAAAGGACACTTTATAAAAAGTTTGCAAAATTGTAATATATTGTCGATCATTTGATTGTGAACGACGATCATGTTTCCCATCGGCCCTCACTCATTAATACCTCTAATTTAGGTCAGGGAAATAGCTCAGCCAAGCCCAAAGACCAAGATCGATCCATTGCGAAAAGTCACAAAATTCCAAGTCACTACCTCCCTAAAGCCACCATGGACCCTAAATTCAAATTCCAATCCACCTGCTTGGGTGAATACATTCATTATATGTGAGATCATGCCCTCATTGGCAAATTCCTTGTAATTTGGCCTTCTAATGAAAACAAAAAAAGTGTTAACCTATTGAATCCAACAAAAATGGAAACCAAAAGACTGGATCAAACTTGAACTTGGAGTAAATGGATTCTTCATAATTGTCTTTTCAACACAGAAGACTGAAATTGGATTTTTGAAAATGGACCCCATTTCTTTAACTCTGTAAGATTATATCTCTAACTCCCATAGGAAAGATTTGTCCTATACAAAGAAGACTTCATAAGAGCACCAATATGGATTTGGATGTACTCAGTACCTAGAGAATTTTAGGATGATGAGATCCTTGCAAGAATTGACAACTACTTAGGGAATTTTGTTAAAGCTCCTAAAGTCACAAAGCAAGTCAAGTACATCTCATATACTCGTACATATGTTTATATGAACATTTGAGAGCCACTTCCAGAATCCTTTGGCATTTATTCCCAGGATGATCTCTAGAAAAAAAGCCCTGGATTATGAGCACAGACCTTTCCATTGTCGACGATGCCATAAGTATAGTCATATGTATTGCAACTGCCCATTTCTAGCCCCTGTCTCTCCCCCTTGACCAAAATCAAGGCTCAGATATTGATGGCTTCACCGAGCCGTTAAATCAACTTTGAGGTTCCAAGTTGTCCAAACCCCCTCCTCAATTCGACAAATCTCCTGCGCTCGATAATAACATTGATCCCCTTTCCTCTTTAGAAACTACAACTCCTAACTTTGATTCCCACTTGATTCGAAAATGAAGGACTCAATAACTACCAAAACCTCTCCTATCAAGGCGCCCAATCATGAAGAGCCCTCTCCAAGATAAATTCAAAGCTCAGGTGGTAGCAAAAGGTTATTCCCAGGTGTTGGGAATTGATTTTGGTGATATATTTTCTCTTGTTGCTAAGTTAGCTTCTATTAGATTAATTTTATTTGTTGTTGTTGCTTTTGATTTTGAGGTAGAACAGATGGATGTGAAGACAACGTTTCTTCATGGGGATCTGGAAAAAGAGATCTATATGAAGCAACCTAAAGGCTTTGCGGTGAAGGCTAAAAAAATTTGGTATGCACGTTAAAAAAGTCTTTGTATCAGTTAATGTGGTATCATAAATTTGATACATATATACAGGCACTTGGCTTCACAGAAGCAAAGCGGATCACTGTGTGTATTTTAAGTTAATTGTTGATCTTGTTATTTATTTGATCTTGTATGTGGATGATATGTTGTTGATTGGAAATGAAAAAGAAATTATCCAAGATTTGAAGATCTGATTTTCCTCCAAATTCAACATGAAGGATCTTGGTGCTGCAAAATATATTTTGGGCATGGAAATTAAACGAGATCGGGCAAAGAGGAAGCTCTAGTTAAACTAGAGGAAGTATGTCGAAACAATAGTGCAAAGGTTTAATATGCAGGATAGTAAACCGATGAAGGTTCCTATTCTTGTCGGTGTAAATTTATTTGCTGAACAATGTCCTAAGACATAAGAAGAGGAAGAGGACATGTCCCGTGTTCCATATGCTAGTGCAGTTGGTAGCCTCATGTATGCAATGCTTTGCACCATAATAGACATTGCACATGCAGTGGGAGTATTGAGCAAGTTTATATTAAAACCGGGGAAGGAGCATTGGACAATAGTGAAGTGGGTTTTGAGGTATTTGCGTGGAAATAATGATTATGGTTTTTGCTACCAAGGAAGACCAAGATTGGACAAAGTTTTGGACATTCATGGCTTTGTTAATGAAGACTGGGTTAGAGATCTGGATCAAAGAATATCTACAAGCGGGTATGTGTTTAACCTATTTGGAGGAGCAGTTAATTGGATGAGTAAGAGGCATTCTGTGGTTTCCCTTTCAACTACAAAGGCTGAATACATGGCATTAACTCATGTAAACAAGGAAGCAGTTTGGTTGAAAATATTGTGTTCAAGTATGGGGTTGGTGCAACAAGCTATAAGGATAGACTGTGACAGCCAAAGTGCAATTTTCTTGGCCAATAACCCTGCTTATCATTCGAAGGCAAAGCACATTGATGTTAAATATCACTTTGTTAAGGATATGGTTGAGGACAAAAAGGTGTTGATGGTAACGGTGGACACTTTGAAGAATGTTGTAGATGTATTGACGAAGTTTGTGAGCACTAAGAATTTTCTTGGTGTAGAAAAACAATGGGTGTTGCAGGCTTGAACTAATGACTAAGCTCTCTTGTGACCCCTTATGTGGAAAGGAAAGAACATGTGGGAGAATGTTGGGTGTGTGTTATATTCTTTCCATGACTAGTTACACGCGTTGTACATTGCACTAGCCACAGCAGGGTGGTCACAGGGTTGGCTGGGGCAGCGCCCCAGGAATTTTTTTATGTGGACCCAATAATATTTGGGTGGACCCAAGGATGGGGGGCAGACTCAAAGATGGTGGACGGACCTACCCATGGTTTTGTGCATGGGTTTTGCACATGGTTTTGGGCATGATGGTTTCTGCCCATGGTATTTTGTAGATTCGGTAAAGGGAACTACGGTTATGTTCCAATCCAAGGTTAATGGATTGGGATTTATGAATGCTTCAGTATGTATATATATGTATCGTAACATTGAAAGGGAAATAATGAAAAATCAATCTGGTAGTCCCGATTTTGGGATCTAGGGGAAAATCTCTGTGTATATTTGTTTTCTGTTATCGCCATTGTTTATTTTTTAGTTTGAAGAATTCGTTTGCAGGGAATTTATGTACAAGGTTAAAACCTACATTTGGTATTAGAGTTGTTTCGGATTCAAGGGGACGCCTTTGCTGCTAAGGCATTTTGCTTGGGCCTATGATAGACCATGTTCAGTGGGAGATCTGCGAGATCGATTCTTGAGGTGAAAGACGATGGCAAACAATGGAAAGATAGGGATTGAAAATTTAATGGTCAGAGTTTTGAGTTATGGAAGCTCAAGATGGAGGATCTGTTGGTGGATAAAGATCAGTGGATCACAGCAGACCCGAGAACTAAACCAATGGAAATGTCGGCCAAAGACTGGACGAAGTTGGAACAGAAGGAAAAGAGCACAATACGGTTGTGTATATCAGATGTCGTATTGTTGAATGTATCAAGGAAAGCTACAACGAAGGATTTGTGGGACAAGTTAGGGACTTTGTACCAATCTAAGTCTCTGGTGAACAAATTTTTCCTACAGAAAAAGTTGTATAACCTGAGGATGAAATATGGAGACTCGATAACAGAGCATCTGAATGTCTTTAATCCTATGGTGAGCCAATTATTATCTGTTGATATAAAAAATTTAGATGAAGATAAGTGCATCACTTTCTTGTGTTCTCTACCAAATTCGTGGAACAGTCTAGTTGTTGCTATAGGTAGCAATACAACTACCTTGAAGTTTGATGAAATAGTCTCATCCTTGTTGTTGGAGGAGATGAGACAGAAAAATATGGACAACTAGAATGGAGATGCCTTGTCTGTATGAGGACGTCCTAGAACATAAACAAAAATAATTCCTCGAGCGGGATATCTAAATCTAGAGGGAGATCTAAATCTCCAGGAAATCCTATAAAGGTATGTTGAAAATGTGAAAAAGAAGGCACTATAAAAATGATTTTAAATCTAAAACTCTTAAGAAAGGAAATGGATTTGATGATGCTACTTCTACAGAGGCGAAAACCACCTCATATGAAGGTGGGTATGTGTACTTGGCTTCTTCTTCAAGTACACATGTAGATCATGAGGCATGGTTGATTGACTTAGGTGCATCCTTTCACTTCACTCCCCATAAGGAGTGGTTCTACGAGTATAAGAAATATCACAATGTTCATGCCTTCTTAGGGGATGATAGGAAGGCCATAATCATTGGACTTGGAAAAGTCAAGTTGAAGTTACAAGGTGGAAGGATTAGAACACTTTTTGGTGCTCTCCATATTCCTGCATTGGCCATAACTCTGATTTTTGTAAGCAAGATGGATAATGATGGTGTAAAAACAGCGTTCGAGAAAGATACCTGCAAGATGGTTCGAGGAACATTAGTATTGATGCGGGGAGTTTGGATTGGAACTTTGTACAAGATTCTGGGTAGCACTATTATTGATGGGTGCAACAATTTTGTGGTTCCTGAATGTGGAGTAGAAAATCTAGGGGTCTCTAGAGAAAATACCATGCTATGGCATCAAATGCTTGGACAAATTGGAGAGAAGGGACTTCAAATACTTAATGGTAATGGTATAGTAGAATGTATGTCTAACTACCCTCTGAATTTCGATTTTTGTGAACATTTTGTATATGGGAAGTAGAATCGGATGAGTTTCCCCTCATGTGCTAAGAGGGCGAAAGGGATATTAGAGCTTGTACACAGTGATATGTTTGGACCTGTGTCGATTCCATCACTGGGTAACTCTGTGTGCTATGTCCCATTTATAAATGACTTCTTGAGGAATACATGGATATATTTCCTTAGGAAGAAATCTGGAGTCTTTTACATGTTTAAATTATTTAAGGCTTTGGTGGAAAATCAAACAGAGAAGAAGATTAAGGTATTGAGGACAGATAATAGTGAAGAGTTTTGCAAGAAGGAATTTGACGAGTTTTGTAAGAAGTGTGGTATAGCATGGTAGAAGACTACTCCATACACACCTCAGCAAAATGGAGTTGCATAAAGAATGAATAAGACGTTGAAGGAAAAGGAAAGAAGCATGCTCAATGGTGTTGGATTAGGGCAGGAATTATGGGAAGAGGCAGTGAATACTACATGTTACCTAGTTAATGTTGAGAAATCTAGGGCATTAATGATTAGGAGATTTCTCTTCTTGATAATTTCTTGTGATATGCTTTTACTTCTTATTATATTATCAATGTGTTAATTTCATCAAGACAATTACGAAATAAACAATAGAAGACAAGAGACACAATATGTAGGCTTATTAGCCAAGGCCAAAACCTCTCACTCTTTGAGAGGAAAACCCAATCATAAAATTCTTCTTATAGATATTCAATTGACGAATACCAAGACCATGAAAAATACCCTTGACTCTAGAATCATCCAAGACCCTTCTCACTAACCTTGATGTTTTGCCTCTTCCCTTACTCGACTTCCTTATTCTCTTGAACTACTCTTCTTGGCTTCCTCTAGAGAATCTTGGTCTTTATCCTTTCATACTGCTCTTCTCAACTCCCTTTAGAGAATATTGGTCTCCACTGCTCCTTTTGGCTTACCCAAAGAAACTCGATCTCCTATGCTAGCCTTAGATCAAAAACCTTAGAATAGAGTTTCTCCTTAGCTTCCTTATTACAAGATCTATGCTCAAACAAGGTCACTTGAACAAGTTATACTTTGATCTTCTTGAGATGGATTCAGTCCTTGTTCTTTCGCACGTGGGAGAGTATATGACCCAAGATAGAGACCCCAGAATAATTATTCCTTTGTTATCCCTTCTTCACAGTTCTGCTTGTAGTCTCTTCTTCACACTACTTCTTCTAGGCTTCCTCTTCACACTTCTCTTCACCGAATTGCTTGCTCCTAAGTGAGGCCAAGTGTGGCTATTTATACACACTTTCTCATGTCCCTTAGGTCGAAATTATCGCTAGGAGGAAGGCCAACATCATCTAGAAAGTTCTCCAATCATTGTAGGTTGATTTTTAGAGGATAAGTCACAAGGTATTGGAATAATACTTTTCATAGACAAGTTTGACTCTTTACAATGTGTAACATGACTTCATTACATGGCAATGACTCTCTTATTTTATGAATAGATGACAAATAATTCCTAAAGGCTCTCAATGGGAGCCTTGACTCAAAAATAAAATCTCTTGCTCATTAAACCCATGATGCAAGCATCATAGTATTTCATTTTTCTTCTTTACATCTCTTTACATAAAATCAAAATTAAATGTCATTATGAAGACCAAACCTAGTTACACTTTTCAATAGTTAACAAGTCACCTTCATCAGCATTGGAGGATAAGATTCCACATGAGGTATGGACTAGTAAGAAACCCTCTCTTTCACATCTGAGAGTATTTGGCTGTGATGCATATGTACACGTTCCAAAGGAAAAAATAACTAAGTTGGATAGTAAATCTTAGAGGTGCATTTTTATTGGATATAAGGATGGTTTAAAAGGTTATAAGATTTGGAACCCAGAAACAGGGACGATTGTGTACAACCAAGATGTGGTGTTTAAAGAGGTGAAAGATGTTATTAAACATTAAGTCCTACGAAAGGAACCTGACAAGATAGAGTTTTAACTAAAGGAGGAAGAATCAGACTCTACATCAAAACAAGAATTAGAAGAGCAAGAGCCATGGTCTCCAGTTTTGAGAATATCAGTTCGAGAGAGAAGGCAACCAGAGAAGTATAGTCCATCTGCTTTTTGTTCAATTTTTTCTTTATTTATTACTAATTATGGTCCCAAAATTGTTAGGGAGGTAGTTGATCCATATCTTTTCACTTCAAAGATGCATACAAAATTGCATTTAAAAGGGCATGTAACCATAAGATGCATACATATAAAAGAAGCGGAAATAAATGACAACCATGAGAAGCAAAGACACAAACAAGTTGATAACAGAGTTCACCCAGTGTGGGTTATGTCTTCGAGCCCTACTCAATGTGGGGAGACCTCTTTCATTAATCTTCAAAGAAATCAAATTACATGCATGTACAAAAGACACCTTATACCTCCACTTTCGGGGATGGCTTGAAAATGCATACATTTTTTGAAGAAATGGACTGGACTGTTGAATTCCTGGCAAAAAATCATGAAAAAATGACCATAAACTCAATCCCTTTCAGATTCAGTCAAAATATAGACCCCCGAGAATCTCAAAGATTTTTTCTTAGGGGTTGACTAGAATTTGACTGTTTAGATGAAGAATTTGATCACACCATCACATTCCTTGTGAAAAACCGAGAAGAATGAATATAAAGTTGGCTTAGTTTTTAAACTATCAATTTCGGGCCCCCAAAGTATCTCAAAGATTACTCAATATTCCATAAAGATTTTTCTTTGTGAACTTACTAAAATTTTACTGCTCAGATGAGGAAATTGATTACACCATCAGACTCCTTGCAAAAAACTAATTAATTTGAGTATGAACTCGGCATAATTCTGACACTGTGAAAATTTGGCTCAAAGGGAATCTTTTAGATTCTTGGCATATTTCCCTACATCATGGTTCCGCACAATGGTTCTCATGCTTACTTAGTGTTCCACCTCTGCATTGTGTTTCGTGCACACTATATTTTGTCCTCCCTTGGGCACACAAATGAATTTTGGTTTAAATAAAGTTTCTCAGCAAAATTTTCAAAGTCGGGCCCATTTGGGCTGTTGGTGGTGCTCTAAACATGTGCGGGGCAAGCCTGGGTTCCAACACTGCGGCAATTCCAAAATAGTTGGTGTTTTGTGGCGCATTTTTTTCATATGGGGCCACTCATTAGGTGGGCCAGTCGGCTTGATCGGGCAGGTTCAATCCCCATCGGCCACGATTCTTTGGTGTGCTGTTAGGTGGTGGGCATGGGCGGTCGTATGGTTGTCATTGTCATATATATATATATATAGTTTTTGGTTTGGCAGGGGTGGTGGCCCGCCATTCTTCTTCTTCTTTTCTTCTTCTTCTTCTTCTTCTTCTTCTCTTCTTTTTTTTTTTTTTTTTTTTTTTTTTTTTTTTTTTTTTTTTTTTTTTTTTTTTTTTTTAACACAATGGTAACTGAATGAATTTTAAGGGTAACTGGAAAAATTAAGTAGGCAACAATTTCGCTAGTTTCGGTTGACGAAAATCGTCACCACTAAGTGCTTAATTTTTACCTCGTTAATTTCCACCAAATTTAGCCCAACTCCAAATTTAGTTGGCGCTCTATTAACTTTAGTCACTGGACCTAGTTGGCCAAAACTTTAACTGCCCATAAATTTTGCATATGATGTCAGATTGAGGTGCCATTTGCGCCATTGGAAATATTGAGACGAGCTCTTAGATCTGACATCGGTTTCATGAATATCCAATAAATTTTATTTTTGAGCCTTTCTTGAGTCATTTTTTATTTATGAGTGTTTCTGGAGCCACCTAGATCATTCCTCCCCACTGAGGATATTTTGGTCCTCCAAAAGCATGAAGACTATCTGCAATCTATTGTTCTCCATTGTTTGCACAACAAGTCCCCTAACAAGCCACACTTTCTTCTCCTTCACCTTTTTTCTTCAAAGCCATAAGTGATGAACTGACACTTGGGTCCTCTGCAAACCTGTAGTACATCTTTACAAACTACATGTTTAATTACATGACCAATCATGACCCAAACAATCCCATACTTTCCAAGATCTTATAACACACTCTTTGATCAAGTTTACATTAGAATCCTAATAGAAACCAATACCCCAGTTATCAACAAAAGAGACAAAAACATCATCATGTTTCTTTCATAAGTGATGGAAAACACATCATCATTTTTACAATCATTTTGCAACATATGATTTACAAAATGCAGCCATGACAAGCTACAATATCTAGTAAAACCATATCTCACTCAACAAAGTGAATGGGTCATCTCCCTATGGTGGATTCACTTGTTGAACACCTTCACCAATTGGTTCCTTCATAGGTGCTTTCTGAGCATGGAGTATTTGGCATGTGGCTCTTTTGTGTCCATCCTTGTTGCAGTGGCTACAATTATTCTTTCTCCTCGAAACATTATAGATCATCTTGGAATGCTTATTCCTGGTGCGCCTCTGATAAGTGTCTGTGGAATACTCACTATCACTTGAATGTGATGAGGTGCTTCCATTATCCGTTGTTTGTTGGTCATTGGTTGTCTTGGAGCATTCTCCAACCTCTTTTGTGACATGCCTAAATCTTGCATAACGAGTCAATTCCTCCACTTTGATGGGATTCACAATGCCCTTGCCATTAATGTTGAGGCCCTTTCCCTTGATACCCCATTTTTTTCAACAATTTTGATCCGATCCTTGTAGTATGTTTCTCAAAGCAGCAAAATCATCATCGTGAAAAGAATATGAGCTTGAAGAATCACTTTTTACCTAATGGCTTGTTATGCTGCAACTTTTTCAAGGCTTCATCCTTGGCTTGTAATTGAACTTGCAACATTTGTTTATCCTTCTCTGTGAAGCAAACAAAGTTCCTTCTTCAGATTAATTACTCCAGAAGACTTGGAATATAAAGATATCCATGAGGATACAAGAATTATATATTAAATGTATAAATAAGATGATGATACAATGAGAGTGAGAGGATCACTTATATACCAAGCAAGTGTCTCTTCATGAAGAGTCATGTCTCATTTAGACATGACTCTTCAACCTAATTACTAATTAACTAATCATTATTTATTATTATTATCATTTACATTATTTTACATTATTTCCTATATATTTATTCACAACATTGCCTTCCTCCTCAAAAACTTTTTCCTCAAAGCTTGTTGATGAAAAAGGCTTGATCTCTTTTTCGATTTTTAATATCTTTTCGTTAAAACAATGATCTTCGTCAATACAAGTTTGTTGGAAATAATACTGAGAGGGGGGGGTGAATCAGTATTAGCAAATCAATAATATTTTCATTTCCATACTTAGATTCATATATGCTACTTCAGTTAAGGGAACCTACGTGTACACGCAACTGTGTCTTAAAGCAACTAGCGTATATCCAGTAAACTTATGATTCAGTTAATCCATTAAATATTGATCTTTAATCAGTGAATCATAACTTCATTAACCATATGAACAATAAACATGTGCAGTAAAACAGAACATATCATCAAACATAAGAAGCACACATGAACACTAAGATGTAAGGTGGAAACCCAATGTGGGTGAAAACCACCTGCTGCAATTCATCTCTATCTTCTTTTAATAAGAAACTTCTTTTTACAATATTTATGTACTGGTGCAGTCTTATACTAGTACGTAGGTTTCTACCTGCAGAAGGCTACAACCTTCTCTCGTTCTCCAACTTCTCCTGGAAGGAAGCTACAACACCCTTAGCTCTTGTACTAGCCGACCCATTTACTAGTACGTAGGTGCCGGCCTACTGAAGGCTCCAACCTTGACTCGTTTTCCAGATGCTCCTGGAAGGGAGCTCCAACCCCATGGCTTTTGTACTAGCCGATATGTTTACCACTACGTAGGTGTTGGCGTACAAAAGGCTACGATCTTCTCTCTTCCTCCAGGGACCACGTTTCATAAATTTTCATATTGGATACTCCTGAAGCACAACACCATAATCTGAAGGCCACATTTCATCCAATTTTCATACTAGACTCATCAACAACAATGAAGCACAAAATTAATCACCACTACAATACAACCATCAACTACACTTGCATCATTCATTTCTAAATCACCCAACACTGAATCATTGAAACCCTGACAACAAAACATAGTCACCATAACACAAAGCATAACACAGAATTCTGCAACAATAACCAGATCCAACTGCCACTTTAAATATCATATCTCATAATGTATACGCTACTATGATGAACCAAACCGGCATACATACGCGCTTTTACCAAAGCCAACCCGCGTACAGATATGCAAATATTTCCTCATAACTTTGTAGTTGTTCCAGACATCAGTCATACCCAAATCATAGCATTCATACAATAAAACATGCGTCAATAATTCAGATCTAGTCTATCCATGATCAAACCACATAATGATAATACATTCCAAGCCTTATGATCTCGATCCATCATCCATTATCAACCGCATAGGTGCTTCCTTGGTTCAGATCAAGCAAAGCATCACAAACCCATAACCAGCATACTAGATCTCACACTTCATCAAATATTCAATCTTTGCTCACTTTCACATCTTGGCTTGGTGATCTTCTCCTTATATAGGTTTAGGCCTCTCTCAATACCATGGTCCAAAACCACATAGAACCAATACCTTAGACCCAATACCTGGGGTCAATACCTCAGACCGAATACCATGGACCAAATACCACGGACCAAAACTTAGTTCTCCAACATGTACGTGCCTTTCCTTGCGTGAAAGTGTGTGTATACGTATATGCGCCTTTTGTTCTGCTAACCCACGTGTATACGCGCTTTCATCAAGGTTAACTTGCATATACCTCTCTCTGATCATTAATTCTTTGCTCTTGACCTGCTGCACTATGATCTGTCATTTGAGTGAGTTGCCATCAAGGATAACACCTGTATCATACCTCTGAGTGAATTGCCATGAAGGAAAACACCTGTATCATAATGCCAACAATCTCCCCCTTTGGACTTGATGGCAACAACCACACCAAGTCACTCTCCTCCTTTGACATCAAGGGAAAAGGGCAGACCAAGATATTCTCTTCCTTGATATACATTCTGCTATTCATACTCCCCCTGCGTATCTGTTGAAATCTCTAATTGAGCTCCCCCTTTGTACATGCCAATTCGTCCATGCTCCCCCTGAGCACATGCCAGGTCTGCAAAAGCATAACATGACTCTATACATACATTACCAATGACCTTCCTAAAGATTCATACATACATCAATCTCCCAATCAAGTGGGAATACACCATTTTTTACTCATCCACCCAACCAAGTGGGAATACACCATTTTTTACTCATCCACCCAACCAAGTGGGAATACACCATTTTTTACTCATCCACCCAACCAAGTGGGATATACCAAAAGTTTATACATGACTCAAAAATAAGAAACATTACATCATCCATCCCATGCATAGTGGGGTTACAAATCAAATACCAACAATCTAATCAAGACCATGATAGTCATCAACAACTATTATAACCATATATGATTTGCACCATAAGCATCTCTCAGCAATCATCAGCAACCTGTAACTAAGGAATTTTAATCATACTGCCAACAATGCATTATTTGAGGCATATGCTCCCCCTGAACCTGCGCCATGCCATCATCAAATAGAGCTTGATAAGTGACTGAACCATATCAAATTTTTGTACTGCTGCTTTTCTTCAGAACATCATATACGTGACTGTGCGGCGTCTAACTCGCGTATATACGCAACTTTTCTTCATGAGACATGTGTATGAGATTTAGAACACTCATTTTCCACACTTTCAGCTTCTTCTGAGTCTGTGATGTCTGTATATTCTACTATGCCGCATCTTTTTGGTTGTACTTCCTTTTTCTTCCATATCTTCAACTGTGATGTTGTTTTCTCCTTTTGGTATGGTGCCCAAAATCTTCTCCTGCATTCCTTTGATATATGTCCAAGCTTGTTACATGCATAACATCTTACATGTTTCACATTCCTCCTATAGTAGTCAATGGCTTTGTGACCAAACATATTGCAAGCAAAACAATATCCCTTGAAGTACCTGGAACGTGATGATCTTTCTGTGTGATGGTCTTAAACCATTCTACTTCTGCATATGGCTGCAACAAGTCCAAGATTACGACATACATAGCATTCAAGATTATTCATTGGAGGAAATAATCGTCTATCACTTCCACAGTTAGGAGCAGAAGATTTTCCTTGAGGAATTTCTTTCCTTGGCTATTGATGGGGTTGTCCTCTCATCTCCTTGTTGAGCATTTCAGATTTCTCATTAGAGTTCCTTGCCTCTCCTTGTGAGCTAGATTCACCTTCAACAGATTCATAAAAACCAAGACTAGTTTTGCTAGCAGGTGACCTTTGACTACTAAGAATATCATCCAAAATCTTAGTACTATCTTGAAATAATAATAGTTTATCCTTTTCTTCTAATTTACCTTTCAAGATATTTACCTTAACCTGATGTTGTTCTTCCTTTTCCAGACATTGCTTCTTCAAAATTTCTTCAGACTTTCTTCCTTCTTCCACTTGTTGCCTTAGTTTGAGAATCTCTTTTTCTTGTTCTTCATTAAGCTCCTTCAGCATTTAATGAACTCTGAAGGCACATTCTAGTTGAGCTTTTAAGATGATAATTTCTTCTTTGAGGGCACTCTCCCTTTTGCTAAGTAGATCTTGTTGATCTATGATTTTATTTGATGCTTCATTTGCTTGTTCATCTTCAATCTGAGGTGATTCAAAATCTGAATACTTGCTTCCACTCAACGGCAAGTTGTCATTCTTCCTTTGAGCTGTCTTCTTCTTTTGACGCGCTTTCTTTCCCATTGTTCTACGGACTTCCTTCAAGCGATCAAGCTTCTACCAAAGGACCTGCTCTGATACTAATTGTTGGAAATAATACTAAGAGGGGGGGTGAATCAGTATTAGCAAATCAATAATTTTTTCATTTCCATACTTAGATTCATATACGCTACTTCAGTTAAGGGAACCTGCGTGTACACACAACTGTGTCTTAAAGCAACTAGCGTATATCCAGTAAACTTATGATTCAGTTAATCCATTAAATGTTGATCTTTAATTAGTGCATCAGAACTTCAATAACCATATGAATAGTAAACAGGTGCAGTAAAACAGAATAGATCATCACACATAAGAAGCACACATGAACACCATGATGTAAGGTGGAAACCCAATGTGGGTAAAAACCACCTGCTGCAATTCGTCTCTATCTTCTTTTAATAAGAAACTTCTTTTTACAATATTTATGTATTGGTGCAGTCTTATACCAGTACGCAAGATTCTACCTGTAGAAGGCTACAACCTTCTCTCATTCTCCAGTTTCTCCTGGAAGGGAGCTACAACCACCTTAGCTCTTGTACTAGCCGATCCATTTACTAGTATGCAAGCGTCGGCCTACTGAAGGCTCCAACCTTCACTCGTTTTCCAGCTGCTTCTGGAAGGGAGCTCCAACCCCTTGGCTTTTTTACTAGCCGATATGTTTACCAGTACGTAGGCGTTAGCCTACAGAAGGCTACGATCTTCTCTCTTCCTCCAGGGACCACATTTCATAAATTTTCATACTGGATACTCCTGAAGCACAACAACATAATCTGAAGGCCACGTTTAATCCAATTTTCATACTGGACCCATCAACAACAATGAAGCAAAAAATCAATCACCACTGCAATACAACCATCAACTACACTTGCATCATTCATTTCTGAATCACCCAACACTGAATCACTGAAAATCTGTCAACAAAACATTGTCACCAGAACACAGAGCAGAACACATAACTCTACAACAATAACCAGATCCAACTGCAACTTTAAATATCATATCTCATAATGTATATGCTACTATGATGAACCAAACCGGCGTACATACGCGCTTTTACCAAAGCCAACCCGCGTACAGATCTGCAAATATTTCCTCATAACTTTGCAGTTGTTCCAAACATCAGTCATACCCAGATCATAACATTCATACAATAAAACATGCGTTAATAATTTAGATCTAGTCTATCCATGATCAAACCACATAATGATAATACATTCCAAGCCTTATGATCCTGATCCATCATCAACCGCATAGGTGCTTCCTTGGTTCAGATCAAGTAAAGCATCACAAACCCATAACTAGCATACTAGGTCTCACACTTCATTAGATATTCAATCCTTGCTCACTTTCACATCTTGGCCTAATGATCTTCTCCTTATATAGGTTTAGGCCTCTCTCAATACCATGGTCCAAACCACGTAGAACCAATACCTTGGACCCAATACCTGGGGTCAATACCTCGGACCAAATACCATGGACCAAAACTTAGTTCTCCAACATGTATGCACCTTTCCTTGCGTGAAAGTGCGTGTATACACATACACGCCTTTTGTTCTGCTAACCCATGTGTAGACGCACTTTCATCAAGGTTGACCTGCGTATACCTCTCTCTGATCATTAATTCTTTGCTTTTGACCTGCTGCACTATGATCTATCATCTAAGTGAGTTGCCATCAAGGATAACACCTGTATCATACCTCTAAGTGAGTTGCCATCAAGGACAACACCTATATCATAATGCCAACAAAGTTGATATGATCTTCTAAGTGACAAACAAAATTATCGCATTGAGAAGGGATCAGACCATCCTAAACTAATCTATTGTGGAATATTCTAATCACTGGCATTTTGTGACGACTTGTCATCATAGGACTGGAATGAGATTACATCACTATTCTTTAGAACATCAATTTGTTGTTTATGTTCTGAATGGTCCTGATACGTAGCTTGGTTGAGTTGTCTACTCTCATGATTCGGATGTCGATAGGGAATTTTTTTTGTTTGAATTTCCCTTATTAGGTGTGAGGAATTTTTTTTATTTTCTTCTTGTGAAGATGTTGTTGAGTTTGTTACCAAACCTTCAGTTAGGATGTTAATTGTCTAAACTACAATATATAAGTGTGTATTTTCTTCGACTTTCTTGTCTTCTTCTTGAGTTGTGACATTCACTAGATTGGTATTTGCTCCCTTATCTTCAACTTGGAATGCTATGACTGGGGACTTTGATACTTCTTGAGAAAGTTGTTTTAACTAGTCTGTTAATGACTTTTTTTTTCCTTTCTAAGCTTCTTGGTTTGTGTTAATAATTTTTCACTATGGTTTTTCAATCAAGGGACTTCTTCACTTTTGTCAGCGGTGATTTTGTCAACTTCCTTTTGCATTTTTGTATCATTTTTTTACTTTCTTGAAGAATTACTTTTGAGATTTTTTGTGTGCCTTCTGGCGTCACTAAATCTGGCTTCAAGGTAACATCTTGTAGCGTTATTTTTTTATTTTTGTGGGAAAAGGTAAAAAATTTCTTTTTCATATTTCGAATAAAGGACCCTAGAGTTCCCATCCAGGGTGAGCCCAAAACAATGTCACTATCATCAAAAAATAAGGTTTTCATGGTGAATTGTGAGGTAAAAGTATAATCCTCAATACTTAATTGTATATTGTTTATGTCGTATTGTTTGTTACTTGTGCCAACATTTTTTTTTCAATTATAGTCAATTTAGGAATTACTAGTTGGTTAGCACATTTAGTACTAACGTAATTACTATCTTTAGTAGGACTGATAGAGATTATAATATCTCTTCCTCTCAGCGATCCTTTGATTTTAAATAGTGTACTAACACATTTAATAAAAGTTTTACAAAATCTTTTCTTATTGGTTTCCATTTTTCATCTTGGAACGAGATTTAGGGTTTTTAAGGTAACCCCTCTCTTTTCTTTACTTGTCTCTCTTAGTATTCCTTTTTTAAAAATTAATTAATTAATTAAA